>VXAD01005473.1:1336066-1394412 GCA_013399195.1 Dicrurus megarhynchus | reverse complement strand
TTCCACCCCCTGCCTCGGGCAGGGACACCGGCTTGCTCAGAGCGCCGTCCAGCTAAGCCGTGGACACTTCCAGGGATGGGGCTCCTCTACAGGGATCTGCCTGTCCGGGCCTGGGGGTGGTCGGGATCGGGGGAAGGGAGGCGGGGGAACCTCCGGGATGCTGCTGGGGGTCGGTTTCCCCGGACCCTCGGTGTGGGCGCTGGCACCTGGTCCGTGACCATCCACACGACCCTGGAGACCCCGTCCTGCTACCTGGGGAGAGGCCAGGCCAGAGGGTTCTAAACAAGGGTGGAAAAGCGGCTGCTGCTGTTGATATACAGCCTGTCAGCTTCCAGATATCCCTTTTAAAAAAAACTTACGTTACTTATCAGTGATCATGCTCAGCAGCCACTTACGAATAAAATGGGTATTTACAGCAATATTTCTACTGTTGCTACTGCTGAAGCAGCTGAGAGCACAGGTGTGGTGAGAACACAGGTAGGAAATTCTGCCTGAGTAATTCCTCTTGATACTTACTAGCGTTATCAGCAAGACAAAGTTTACCACGGTTCATTTTACTGGAGCTTTTTAAAACCAGCAGTGAAATTGTCAAGTATCTCTTTTATTGTAAAGCAGAACTTTGGAAAACTTGCAAGAAGGTAGTGTAATAGAGATCCCCTTCCACAGCCAGAAGGTGTTAAGGGCAGCTTTTAATGGTAGAAGAGAGTAGTTGACTTTCCTCTGGGGTTTCCAGTTTTCCCCTTCTGTGGGAAAGGATATGGAGAATTTAATATCTAGAACACTTAAGCTTTAGCTTTGCTCTGTAGCAATCCAAAATGCAGAATACCCTGTTGGGAATTCCACACTCACTTGAGAAAGTGGCTGTGTCTGAATTCCTTAGTGCAAGCAGTTCCTGAGGCTCAGCAGTCACTTCCTGCTGTCTTTGTTTTGCTCCCGAGTAGCAGAACAACTGTGTAAACTGTTAAATCACACACACATGCCTCAAATCAGTGCTGACAGGTGAACAAGGCTCCTGGAAACTGGGAGGAGATTCATTTTTCTGTACAGATAGGTGTGTTTTTGCCAGACTGGTTTAAGTAGCTTGGTAAAATGCTGCCTCCACTTCCAGTCCTTTACAAAAAGAGCCAGTAACAAACACATCTTCATTTGTAACAACAGCAAGGATGAAATTAGTCCATTGGGGTTCTTTCTCTTGGCACAAACAGCTGAGCTTTGTGGGCTGCAGAAATATTTTGAGGGTTGTCTGTATGTCACGTCCTCCTCTGCATGAAGAATCTATTTGTTTTGGTTTCATTTCCTGCTCTAGGCAGTGGGGAAAAAGCTTGTCACAGGATTTACCATGGCGCAGATATGTGGTCACATCTGGTCTGTCCCGCGAAGTCGAGATGTTGAGAGTTCTGTGGAAAACCTTAATGTCATCGTTTCTGTAGCTGGCACTAACCCATGAGCTGTGGTATTGGAGCTTTCCTGGGTGTGTTTTACACTGATGAGAAGTCAGTTTGGGGGTGGCAGGTCAATAGGTTTCACTTTTTAATGTTTATAGAGTCCTGTCTTGCGCAGCCCAGGATTTGATTTGCCCTTTCAGTTTCTCTGTTCTCAGTGCAGGGCATTGAGCACAGGCTTCAAATGCTTTATGAGCAATGTTTAAGTACAAAATCTGTTTTCTCGATAAACTGAACCTTTGAATCCTTCTGAGTACTGCTTCAGCAGTTGTCATGTCATGTATCCACCTTTGGCTGTCAACATGAATGCTGCAGTTCTACTGAGAGCAGAGGGTGAAATACGAAGTTCTCCCAAGTCACCTTTCAGATACTTTGTTGTGCCATCCAGCTCCTGAGCTGTGAGATGAGGGGCTGGTTTTTCCATGGGCTGTATTTCCAAGCAATCCTCTCACCCATCATTTCCTAAGGAAGATGTTTCTTACATGCTTCTTCATGTTCAGGGGTTGAACTGTGTGGAGTTGGTGCTTTTATTTAGGAGTAGGATGAGCTGGGTTTTGTAAAGCCGCTGCTGAATTTGTATCATGTCCCAGTCCTGCACACAGCTCAAAAATTCTTTGAGTGCAGGTTGATGCTCTGATTTTTTCCCCCCACTTTTTTTTTCTTTTCCCCCACTACACAGGACAGCAGTGGAAATTGTGTATGTTTTTTGTCAAATACAGAGTTTAAGTTATAATGAACAGTCAAAAAATAATTTTAGAGTTCTAGGTTTGGTGCAATCTCCTGAGATCATAGGAAGAGTTTAAAAACAAAATCACAAAGTACTGCATTAAGATGTGAAGAAAAGCATATATGTAGTAATCTCTCCTTACCTGAGAGTATAAAAAGTTGGTTTAAAGTAGGTGCCAGCAGATCCTTGTTGCCTTGTGTTTTATTGTCACCAGTAACGTCACAAAACTTGTTCAATTTGTAGTTTAGTAATTGTGCAGTTTGACTTCAAATCTGAGGGAAAATGGGGAGAATGGTGTGGTGTGAAACTGTACATTGAATTGTTTAGGCAACTGAGTTATGTGTGTTAGAATTAATTCCCTCTGGCTTGTTGTCCTCAAGCAGAGGTGTTGGTTTGGTGGTTTTTTGTTTCGCGATCAGCCCAGCGTCCGGGCTGGACTGGCTGTGGTGCCTGCTGGGTGCTCAGCACCAGCTTTGCCACTCAGAATAATTTTTAAAGGGTGATCATTATTAGCTTGGGTTCAGCTGTGTGTATAATAAGACTTAATAAAGCTTCCAAGCTAAAATTCAGCTCCGTGCCACAGAAGTGCCATGAGAGCTTTAGTCAGCTAAAACACTGCGTTTCGACTCTGTTGTCTTCTGAGGACTTTGCTCTCGTTTTACTGGTGTAATTATGTCATGGTTAATTGGCAGGTTATTTTGAGCTAATCATTTCAGGTTACTGCTCTTTAGGATAGCACTGTTAATGGTACATAAAGTTTGATAATCGGGTAACAAACCAAGAGATTGAAGCAGGAGCTTCCTCCTGAGCAGCAGAGATCCCTTGACTCAGACACTTGTGAGATCATCTGTTCTTAGAGACCAAATTTACTTGGCTTGTGTGGCTGAACTTGAAATACAAAGTTCAGGGCTGTGAGACTCAAGTCTTGCTTGTAAAGAAATATCTTTTGTAAGTGTATTCCTAATTAATATGAAAAAGGTGGATGCTCCTGAAATATTGCATTTCTGGTTTGGAACAAGTTCCATTTTTTTAGCAATTAAACAGACGTTTGTTTCAAAATTAAATCTGATTGTGAAAATATAGCCAGATTTTTAATAGTAGTGTGTCACTGGATCATGAGTTCTCTGAATTGGCTAGTTAAAGTAAGTTACATTTATGAGCTTAGTTCTGTTTTATAGGCTCAGCTGAATAAAAATACCTTGTACGTTTGTTAGTTCAAAGTTTGAAATGCTGTGTGAGTTACTTTTTGTCCATACTCAACACAACTTTTTATATTAAAAATTTTATTAAGGTCAAAGTTAATAAAACTGCCAGTGGTTCTCTTCAATAAAAAAAATTCTAACTCTCTCCACTGTTTTCACAAATACTTAGACAAACTATATTAAACTGGTATTTTGTGTAGGAGGACAGTTTATGGAAGGAAAAATCAATTGAAAAAATATTACTGTTCTAAGGACAATTTCTTAAATAAAGAAAATATGTAAACCCTGAAGGAATTTGAGTGGATGCAGTGAGAGAGGGATGCAGCAGTGATGAGTAATCGAAGGTGTGGCTTCTGGAACTAAACCAGCCTTAAACTGAGGAGCTTTTTGGTGTTTTGTGAGCACCTTCCTCACAGTCCCAGCTGTCCGTGGATGGATCCTGCTGATTCACTCGTGTATATGATGGGCTGTCTCCACCTAAGCATGACTCCAGTTGACCTTTATAGGAAGGCAGTGCAAATACCTTCAAACTTGCCAAACACTGCAGATTTCCAGCCAGGCTGCTTCCTGTTACCATGAATTCAATACTTTGGAAAATGGAGTCTTTTGATTTTGTTTTAATAGTGTTACAATGTTTACTGCTATGGTTTCTGTGAAATACCTTGAATTTCTGCTTTAAGGAAATATGCTGAAATAAATTTTCTTTTTTGTTGCTCTTCAGGCCTTTGCACAATTTGATGCTGAAGGAGATGGCACCGTAGATGTGGAGAATATGTTGGAGGCTCTCAAGAATTCTAGTGGAGCAAATCTTCAGGGGGAGCTGAGCCATGTGATCAGGCAACTGCAAGCTTGTTCACTGGTGCCAGGTATGAGGGCAGAGTGGTGGAAGAAAGGGTTTCCCAAGCCCTGCCCTATAGAAGGGGTGCTGCTTCAATAAATTGCTTTAATAGCATTGCTTGTCCTAATCTTATCAAAACCATCCTCCAGAAGGTTCTTGGTTTTCTAGTGTCAAGCAAGTGGAATTGCTGAAAATTAAAAATTTCCCAGAATTACATGCAGAACTTCTTTCACAAATAACCTCTATTTCCTTCTCTGTGTGGCTGGGGGAGTGTCTTATCCCTGTTTGGTTTATCTCACAGGCAGAAAAGTGTTCCTTGCAGAATTTTGGTGAGTGCCCAGCTAATGCACTTGGTAACTGGAGGAATAAATCTTCCATGGAGTCTGTTCCAGGGGATGAGTCACATATTTTAGTAGTAGTATTATATTGTTATTCAGCATTTGAAATCCTGATAAAATATAATTCAGGTTTTATGCTTTATAGTTCAGAAAGTGTCAGTTTGCAGAATTTGATTTCTGGGATAAGTATCAGTTACTGGCTTTCCTTCCAAGCTTTTGATGATAAGTGGCTAAAGGGGATTTGCCATAAAGGATCAGACAAGAAACACTACAATTGGCTACAGATAAGTCAGAGGAGAGGACTTAGAGAGAGAGTACTGCTCTATGCATGTAAATGCACTGGGATTCAGAGTACCACTGTTCAGGAGCTGACAGTTTTTACCACGTTGATGGAAAGCATTAGGCACCTCTTTGGGAATAATCCACAATGCCAAAGGGAGAAGCTCAGTGTAGCTCAGGGTGAGTGGTGCAAGTACCTGAGCTTGTTAACCAAGTAGCATCTGCTTCACTTAGATTTTGAAGGTAAGGGTTTGGGGCAGCAAAATAAACATAAGATTTTTGGTAATTGTTTTCAACTCCTTCAGGCGTACCAAGTCACTGGCAACAATATTTGCCTGCACTTTTCCCTGCTGTAGAGGTTGCAGGCTTGAGCTACACTGTCTAATAGTTTTATATCCTTCTTACATTGTGGTCCCTGAGGAAATAATGTCTCTTTCTAGGGTTTATTGATATATTTTCTGAATCGAAAGAGCGGCTGGGCCTTCATGCCTCGATGATCCTGAGATTCTTGCACCGGAACCGCATTTCCAGTACTGCCATCCCTTACCCAGTGCTGGAGTACTTCAACAACATCTGTACCATGCGCTCCTCTGTGCTGAAGGATTCTTTGGATCGACTTCTCCTGAAAGAGAGAGGTAGGCAATGTCTTCCCTTTTTTTTCAGGATGGTAGTGTTACCATGGCTTTGAAAAAGAGACTACAGAAAAAAAAGCTTTCTTTACTATGTCACCTCTAACAGGCCTGATGTTTTATGAAGTTGATCTGCATGCTTCTGTGGATTTTTGTTGGTTTTTTGAAACACAGAAATTAATTTCTGAGCTACCCAGCAATCTGAGTAACACTCTGGAATGTTCTTATCTTTCTCCTGGGCTGTTTCAGAGTCGATGGTTACTCATTTGTGATATTCTTTATTTAGTCAAGTATCTCTACTAGTTGCTAGAAACTTAGTTTCCATGTGAAGGGGAATGTTTTCTCAAGTTGACTGTTCAGTATTAAAAGATACTTTATCATTTTGGACTGGAGGTGGTGAATCTTCCTTCTACTGTATCTCTGATGGGATTGGTCTGGTCCCTACAGAAAAGAGGGACTTTTCTTCACAGCTTGACTAGATATTTTCAGATTTCTGCACTTCTATTGAAATAGATCAAGTTACTTGGGAAAGAGACTGCTTTGTCCCTTCCCTAGAATACATGAACTGAAGTTTTCTCCATCATAATGTACTTTTCCCTTTCATTTGTTCGTATTTGGGCACAAAAATAATAAAGCACTAGTGAGGCCAGTAATGAAAGGGGTAGATAAAGGCTATTGAACTCCAGGGAATGGAGGTGTTTTCATACTGAGAGTGGTAGATGGAGATTATTGCAATTTCATATGAAATGAAACTTTGCTGTCTCCTGGCTTCTGTGAGAAACAGTCCTTCAGGGGCTGTGTTCTGTGCCAACAAGTTAATTTGTGTGAGATAGTTCTTACAAAGCTATAACAATTCTCAAAACAGGCCAAAGAAGAATGTTCTGAGTGATTTCTTTGCAGAATACCCCAGTGATCTGAATGGTAATCAGGAGTCAGACAAGCTGAAATCTGTCACAAAGTGCTACACGCACATCGAAACCTCCTCCAATTCCGCTGATATCGACAAGATGACAAACGGAGAAACTTCCTCCTTCTGGCAGTCGGACGGGAGTGCTCGATCCCACTGGATACGGTGAGCTGAGGGTTGGAGCTGTGAGTCCTTAGACTGCCAGCCAGTGAGGTGTTGTGGTGGATTGATCCTGGCTGGATGCCAGGTGCCCCCAAGGCTGCTCCATGACTCCCCTCCTCAGCTGGGCACGAGAGAGAAGATGTAACGAAAGGCTCTTGGGTCGAGGGCAGGGAGAGCTCTCTCACCAGCTCCATCACAGACAAAACAGACTCGACTTGGGGAATTTAGTTCCATTTATTAAATCAGCGTGGGGTAAGGAGAAACAAAACCAAATCTTCCCCCCTCACCCCCCTCCACCTTCTTCCCAGGCTTAGAGAAAAGTGGAAGAGAAGTTATCTCCTCCCCTCCAGAGGCGCAGGGGGATGGGGAATGTGGGTTGCAGTCCGTTCATCACATGCCAGCTCTGCCACTCCTTCCTCCTCAGGGGCAGCACTCCTCACACCCTTCCCCCACACCAGCGTGGGGTCCCTTCCATGGGAGACAGTCCCCCTCAAACTGCTCCAGTGTGGGTCCTTCCCATGGGGTGCAGCTACAGAATCACAGAATATTCTGAGTTGGAAGGAACCCACAAGGATCGTCAAGTCCAGATCTTAAATGAATGGCCCCTGTGGGGATCAGTCCTTCAGGAAGAGGCTGCTCCAGCATAGATCCTCCATGGGATCACAAATCCTGCTAGCAGACCTCCTCCAGTGCAGGCTGCTCTCCCCATGGGGACACAGGTCCAGTCTCCAGCAACTTCTCACACCCTGTAGCCCTCCACTGCTCAAACCTTGTCACACAAACCCAATGCAGGTGTAATTGAAAACAACTGGAATTAATGAATGACAGATGAATACAGGTAAAAGTCATTAATCTCTGCATAAAATTTAAAAGCCTGACTGCCAAATAAAAGGTCACCTGTAAAGTGCCTGTGTCTGCTGTGGTGACACACAGCCTTGTTGTGTAGTGAAGCTTTCCAAGCTGTAATGGAGATGCAGTGGTTGGTACTTGAATAGAACCACTTTGCCACTGTCCAGGAAGTTCCATGAAGCAGAAGTGCTCAATGAAACAGAAATGTTTAGTGGTTTTTGTTCAGTGGTAGATCTAAGAATGTGTGATTCAAAAAAAAAAAAAATCTCATTTTGGTCATTATTGACACTGCTTTTTTATTCCTGAGGGAGGAATTCTCAGTTGAAAATATAAATAGAAAATTCTCCAGTCTCTCAGAGGCAACTGTTTTCTAAATCAAAATTTTTTAACTTGTTCACCACGGTATGGGGTTAAGAACTTCTATGAAGCATTAAGTAAATTTCAGAGGATTTATTTGCGTTTGTAGAGGTGGAAAAGGAGTGAATAATACAGTCCTATCTATTATATATACATATGTATAATATTATAATATATAATAATAAAAGCACAGTGCTTGACTTAACTTCTCTTCGCAAGAACTGTTTTATCCTCTTTGCTTTGCAGTTTAAAGATGAAACCAGATGTGGTTTTGAGACACCTGTCCATTGCAGTGGCAGCTAACGACCAGAGTTACATGCCACAGCAAGTCACAGTGGCAGTGGGAAGGAATGCCAGCAGTCTCCAGGAGGTCCGAGATGTTCACATTCCAAGCAATATCACTGGCTACGTAACACTGTTGGAAAACGCTAACATTAGTCAGATGTGTGAGTCAATAAAGATACCATCGGGATACTGGTTTGGTGCTTTTTGGAAGGTGAAAGCTTGGGTAGATGATGGAGAGATGTGCTCAAGTGTCAGTCACCAGGGGTGACACTTTGGACCTTGTCCTTGAGTCAGAGAAATTGTTTTAATTCTAGTTTAATTTCTAGCCTGTAAGAGAGTCTTCTGAGCCTTTCTCATGGCCTCTGTAACGTGGGCTAAGGGTTGAAGAGAAAAATGATTAAAGATGCAGTTTTAGCTTCTCAATGTGAAGACATGGGGCAGTTTTAAAATATCCTTGCTTGCCGAGTGAAAGCATATGTTGGCTGATAGTATCTAGCAAAAAATCTGCTTCTTTTTGGTACTGAAACTCTGAAGTTGGTCCAATGTAAGGCAGGTTTTACGCTTTTAAATAGTGTTATTTTTGAGTCTGGTAGCTCTGCGGGTGCTATATTGGAATCAATCAAGAAAAGCTGCTCCTTCCTAAGATGGTTTCTGCAGCTTCAGGAATTTTGTCCCTTCAGTTCCAAAAGATGCTTTTCCCTGAGAGGAGGTTTCACTGCCACAGAAGTGGGCAGGAAGGATGTTGTTCCTCAAAAGTAATCAGGACAACGCCATCTGTGCAAAATGGTCAAGAACTTGTGTGAAAATTTTTATGTAACTTTAAACTTTGCTTTTAGGCTTTGCTGCTTTTCCTTATTATGTCCATGACCACTTGCTTCCAAGGCATTTCCTATGTATGTAAGTAGGAAGGTACTGGTCAAATAATCTACAATATATTTTCCACTATGAGGATACTTTATTACAATTTTTTCTAGTTTCTAGCCATAGCACCTGTAATGGATCCACAGGCTATTTATGCAAAGGCTAAATTTTGCAGATCAGAGGGTGCACAGTGTGTGTGGTTGTGTATCAGGCAGTGCTGTTCCATAGCTGCCGTTACTTTTCTAAGAGGTCCTGCGCTAATTTAATGTTTGGAATATCTGGATTCTTCTAGCTCTAATCTAGCAGAAGAAATGGGGAAAAAAATTCTATTTTGTGTTTTGACAGATGTACAGATAAACATCAAGCGTTGCCTTAGCGATGGGTGTGACACCAGAATCCACGGGCTCCGGGCTGTGGGGTACCAGAGAGTGAAGAAGGTGGGAGTGTCCGTGTGCGACGCCTCGGCCATCTGGTACTGGTCCCTGCTGACCTCTCTGGTGACAGCTTCCATGGAAACAAACCCAGCATTCGTTCACACCATTTTACAAAATACTCAGTAAGTACCAAGCTTACGTGGGGTGTGATTTTATCTACTTCTTAATTTTTAAAAAAGCACTTCTGGCTTTAGTAGGCAATCTGCCGTATGGAACTGGTTTCCACTCCCTCCATTAAGTTGTTTAAACATCTTTTTCTATCTCATTGTTCAGATTTTTGATGTTTCTCTTCTATCTATCTGCATGTACCAGAACAAGTGTAATTCTCCTGGCTGTTTCATCTAACCTAGTTGTTAAACCATGACTGAATGGACACTGGAAAATAGATTTTTCACCTATCCATTTACTTGTAATGACATCGAGCAGCTTAAAATTATTTCATTTTTCTTGTCCAGTATTAATAACCAATAAAATTACCATCTTCCTCTTAGGACTGAAGCTTAATTCAGCTTGATTTTCAGCAGAGTTCTGCTTGTGTAATGCCTTGTCATGCATTTTATGGGGATATAGTTGAGTATATGCACCAACTCCATGCAAATGTTTGCTTGTGGTGATTGACCATTTTCTGTGTAACGTTTCCTTGTTTGATTGCCAAACACTTCTGCTCTATGACTTGAAGGATTGGAATCCTAATAAAACCTCTCCACACCCACATCAGCTTTTATAGAGCTCAGTTAGCACGATGTCACCACACTGAAGAACAGGGCTGTCATTAGGTTAATGAATCCTGTAGGCTAAAGTCCACTAAGCCTATCTTTTAATTTATGTCATCTGTGAAATCTCTTTAAAGTTTAGGTAACTTCATACATGCTCACGCCTTAGACAGGCCCGTAGTTGCAGGCTTTGCTGAAACTGAGGGCCTTCAGTTTTGGTAAAGTTTAGATATTTTTTAAAAATATAAAATGAACACTGAGCTAATAAAGCATTAAAAAATTATGATGGAGAAATCCTGACTAAAATCATGCCTTCAGGAATTAGATTCAGTGTTTAGAATTATAAAGCAAAAACCCCAAACTTTAGTACTGGATGGAATAATTTTAGTACTGGATGGGATAACTTTAGTATTGGATAGAATAACTTTGGTGAAACTGCTTAAGAATTCCTAATTTCAGGGGTTATCACATTATCTTTGGAAATTCAGAAAAATTCTTCTGAGCTAACAAGTGTCTCTTTTAGTTTCTGTAATTCTTCTGAGGGAATTTCAAATCAATTTTCCCTTTATTCATAGGCTCTTGCTCAATTCTAGACCAATTTAAAATGAAGCAGTGCTTGGACACTAAGCTATTTCTAATGCTGTCACAGATTTAATTCAAAAGTCCTTGATATGTTTGTCTCATTAAATCTGTGATTGAGACTAGATTCAAGATTACCCAGCAGTCACTGAACTTTCCCTGCCTAGAATGCAATAATGTTGTTCCCCTTTGAAGAGATTCTCTGTGTAAATAGATTTTGTGCACTCAGAAGCAATTTGCAGAGACCTGCCCACACAAAACATGAAGATTCAAAGGTCTAATTCACTTTAGGAAGCTGTTTTCTCCAATTCTGCCTGGTTTCCTGACATTGTGTTTCATTTTTTCCTAGGAAAGCACTGCAGCACATGCCACCTCTATCCCTAACACCAGGCTCCACAGATTTTTCAAGCTTCTTATCACCAAATGTTTTGGAAGAAGTAGATAGCTTCCTTATCAGAATAACAAGGTGAGCTTATGTGGTTGATGCAGTGGGAAGTGGTTTAGAAGAGTCTGTAAATCAAGCTTTTACATCTTCACCCACATGCTCTTTTTTAACTACCTTGAAAAATACAAATACTTCAAGAAACAGGCACCTGAGAGATTCCGTGGCAGCTTGTCTTTACTGAAAAACAAAACGTCCCAAATTTTCTTTTCACGCTGTTGTTGTTTTCCCTCGCAGTTGTTGTACTACTCCAGAGGTGGAGCTGACACTCCTGGCCTTTGCCTTAGCCCGGGGGAGTGTTGCCAAAGTGCTGAGTTCCCTTTGTGCCATCACTGATCATCTGGACACTCCCTACAAGGCTTCCTCACTTATCTCTTCCATGGCAGCAGTCAGACAGAACCTGCTCTATAAATACGGTAACGGAACAATCCTGGATCCTTTACTGTACATGCTTAAGAAAATACACAGCTTTGAGTTGTTCCACTTGGTGGGATCTAGAATTATCCAAATGTAAATTCAAAACTGTCACTGAAATCACAAGCTAGCAGCTGAACTGCCCAAAAAGCTGGTGATTGATCAGCTTTCTGTGATCAAAGAGTTAAACGAAGTGGGATCGTCTCAAGAGAAAAAACATGAACTTTGTAGATCGTGGCCCCTGTATCAGGATGGTGATGGTGGTGTTTGTGTTGCTTAAAAGGCAAATGACAGCAGATATTTTTATTCCAGTAAGACATTTGTTTGTGTGAGTGAGCCTGCAGTGCTCTCTCCTGCAGGCATGTACAAATTTAAGATGCATTTTAAATGTAATGTCAATGACATCTCTTTATGGTTCTTTTTTTTTTTTCACTTTTATAAGATGAGTTAAAATTAAGTTTTTATAATCTGAGTATGTCATGAGTGTAGAGTTGTTCGTGGTCTGGCAACAGGTGGTGATTCTGCTGTATTGGCTGTACTTGTTTGATAAATCTGTATTTTCTCAGGTATCAACTTCTGACATTCTCATTAGTCTCTCATGAAGAATTTTACCCTTTATTTGCCTTTTAGTATGTTTTGTCAGTACTTCTTGTCTTGTGCCAAAGAACACGTGAATTACTGTATAATTACCAGTGTTTACTTTTGAAAGTTTTGAAAATTAGTTCATTTTCCCCAGAGTAGCTAATGCCTTTTGTAAGACAAGTGGTATTTCATGGACTGGGAATTCCGAAATGTGGCAACAGTTGAAGGAACGTGAATTGTCATGATTTTCATTGTCCTTCTGTCTGTATCTAAAACTCTACTTCCGATTAATGTATCTCTCATATTCCAGTTTCCCTCCCCTTTTTTGGGTCTGACAGTGGTAAAAATCTCATAGTATTGTAATTTTTTGCTTTTTTTTTTTCCTGTATGAAGAATATATTTTACCATTTTAAATGGCTTTGATAAACCTGTTGATTTTTTTACTTAGGAAAGCCTTTACGACTCACTCTGCAAGCATGTGATGTAAAGGGAAAAGAAGATAAATCAGGGCCTGAAAACCTCCTTGTAGAACCATGGACTGGGGATGGTAAGAGCCTGGACTTAAAATCCATAATATTAGAATCATAAAATCATTTAAGTTAGACAATTCCACCAAACATAATGACTGTTAAAAATGCTGTGGTGCTGTTCCATATTTACTTAGATATATTTGGTTCTTTATAGTTTTATGCTATGGAAGATCTGTAATTAAAAAAAAAAGGCAAACTAACAAAAAAGGCAAACTAACAAAACTAACTAAAACCAAAACCATATAAAAATTTGATTTTGCAACACTGTGGATTTCTCATGAACCAGTTTATTGTCAAAACAAGCTAGCCAAACAAAAAGATTGGATTTTGGAGAGAATTATTGATACTCTACATGGAAGTCAGCAATGAGCTGTCACAGAGAATATTCCACTAGAGCACACTTTGTGGGTTGAAGTCATGAATCACTGTTAGTTTCCCAAATATTGTTTGGGAGAGGGTTTGTAGAAATCATTGAAATTCTCACTGCACGTGCCTATTAATTCTCCATTAAAGCCTCTCTTTGTTAATGCAATGCTTTTATGTACTGGATATAACCTAAACAAAGAGATTCGTGTTTCTTGACCTCTTTTTTTAAGTGAAATGCCACCTAATCTTTTTTTTTTTAAATGGTTTATTGTCTTGTGCAGTGCTACTGGTAAATGAAAGCCATTGTGACAGAAAATCAGGCACATTCTAAATGCTTATTTTACCCCTCTGTTTGTTCATGTGTATTATTTGAGTTTATTCTTTAGTTATTTTGTGACTTGTCTTCTGTTGTTTTGTGGGTCATAGTTTGGGGGACTAGTCACTGAGTTCAGTGAGTAGAGCCACAAGCCAAAGTAATAGTTGGGAATTACTAATAAACTTTAATGAGAAAATATTCTTGAAACTGCTGCAGATATTGCAGTGCCCAGAGAGACACTGCCTGGAGAGTTCTGTGTATATATTGGTAAAATACAATCTTTTAAGTTGTCCCTTTTATTTGGAAACATTTGCTAATGAGCATTTCACTGGAAAAGTGTTGTGGTTTTGTTTCCCCCCTTCAGCCCATAATCCAAATATTCTCTTTCAAACACCTTGCACTAGCACTCATTCCAACCTCGTTCTATTCCCGCTGCTGCTTTAGGTTTTCTTACTGAAACTGGGAAAACCAGAGCAAGTATCATTCTTTCTACTGGAACTGAATCTTCATTTCAAGTGACACAAATTAGAATAAAGGTATGTAGTTCCTGTGAGCTTTCGAAGTAGAAGACTCACTTTTTTTTCCTTAGTGGTGGAATTGAATTGGGATATTTTTTAAATTAACTGAAATTTAAATTCATTATGAAATACGGTTATTTTTGAATTTTTCTTCAGTGTAAGTCAGGGAACTTCAGGAAAAGGAGGCCTTAAATTGTTCCAGGGAGCCACAAGCATGTAGTAAAGACATTTATTTTATATTTATTTTATCTATATCTTGCAATATATATCTCAAGCCAGAGACTCTGTGGTTTATGGTTTCTCTCTAAAGTGTGTGGATTTATGTGCAAGATCTTTTATCTTGTGTTTAAAATAACTTTATGACTCTGTTTCAAGATACTAAGCATGTGAGTTCAGATTAAATGAAGCTATTTCAAATTCTATTTAGAGACACCAGTGTCATTTGAACATTCGGTGTGACTTTTATCTGGTTTCAAAGGAAGGTCTTGTGATTAAATCTCATGGCCAAGACAAAACTTCAGTGAAGTTTCTGCAGCTGAATTGATTTATTTACTTAAGGCAAAGCAATAGTTTAATTCCCAGAGCAACAATGCATATATTTATGTCAAAGAGACTTAAACATGAATGAACTTCTGGCAAGTAAATTCTAACTGGAGCTGGAGAGGCAGGTGAGTTGTTTTGCAGTGTAGTGATATTAATAAAGAGACATGGTTTTAGTTTTGTTAATTTTTTTAAATGTGAAAAGAATACAAAATTACAATGGGAATTAATATGTGGAATTCTAGTTAATGTTAGGGTGCTGGCAGGGTGATAAATACAGTAAATAATAACCATGTACATGATCTCAGTTCAGTGGGCTGCAGAAGTTTTCATAACATCTCTCTAAATGTGTTTCATTTTCCCGTGCAATTCCAGAGACCAGGATTGTCAGGATTCAGTTGCTTTTCATAACTTCTTTTTTTTTTCCTGACTGCATTGCTGTGGATTTGCCCCTCAGGTCCGGAGAGGTGCCATTGGGGCACAGTGTGGGCTGGTCTTTGCTTACAATGGAGCCTCGGAAAAGTTCCACGCCGAGGAACACTTCAAAAGGTTTGAGAGCTACGACAAATGGAAGCTGAAGGAATTCAAACAATTTTTAAAAACCAGGTATAAATGGACTTTTTGTAATGCATACATGGAAAATAAATGTTATATTTGATCTTTTTGCAGTGCTGCCGGAACTACTGAGAATTATTCCAAGTGACTTAAAAATGGTGCATCATTTAATTGTTATTTGTTTGACTTAATGACCATCAATTTGATGTGTTGGAGGAAATATGTATATAGCTGTTGTTTTCAGCTTCTTGATTTAAAGGCCTGTTATAAAAGGGATATAGCAAAAAAGACCTACTTGGGGTGCAGATCAATGATAACAGAAATTTTAAAATTAAGTTTTATTAAATCAGTTTTCAGCACTGTTGCTTAGGAGTAAGGGCAGGTTATGGGGCCTTGACTAACAAGATTTTCTTGTTTTTTTTTTTTTACCTTGCATGTGGTAGAGTTTTGGTATGTGAAACTTTTCTCATCTTTAGAGCCATAACATGCTCTTAAGTATTTTTGTAGGATATCAACAGCTTTGCAATGTCTCTAAACTTTTTCTTTACAAAGTGTCTTACATTCTTTTATACACAGAAGCAGTTGTTCATGTGATGATTTGGGAGATGATGATCCTATTGGCTGGTTTGAAGTGGAAGAAGAATGGGATGAAGTTGATGTCAAAATGCAGCAATGCAGAGTTTCCCAAGTAAGAACCCACAAAAACCCCTTGGCCCAGTCAAAATGAGCAGGGGCTCTTCTCTGTGCCAAATGAAATAAACTTAATCCTATTTTGTGAGGGAGAACTCTGCTAGATAGAAAAAGAAAATTAATAGGCTTCTACTTAAATGAATGATTCAACTTTTGTCCTCTGAATTTTATTCTTTTTCTCTGTATGAACATATATATATAGCTGAAGTTAAGTGGTGCTTCACGATCAAATTTAATGCAAAGTTATGTGATAATGTGCAGATTACTGGTTCTAATATGATTGTTGCTTTATTCTAGTATCTAGACCATTTAACTACTGTGTAGTCATAGCATTTATTCTTTCAGAGCCAGGTTCTTCAATCCATGTTTTAGTGGGCAAACAGTTACTAAGAGTTTCCATCAGTTAGGCTGCTGTCCCTGGGGAATGGAGACTCTTTCATTTCAAGAATGGCAGAAGATGGCTTTGATTTGTAGTGCTTAGTGCATTTGTAGGGAATGTTGCATTTCAGATCCTGGTTCTCGAATCAGCTGTTATCCATTTGCACTGTGGGAATTAAGAGAATTGGTGGCATTGTTGTGTCAGCTGGGATTTTTTCTAACTCTGTTGCTGCTTGCTAAGACACTGCTGCTGCAGAGTAACTGAGTACATGTGGATGGCAGGACTTGCTGTTCCTTCAGTTTTGTGTTCTGCACCTCACTGAGAGCAGACTGATCAAAGTATGTTTTAAATATTACATGTTGATCCTCTGCTTGCTTTTAAATGCAGCTAATAATTCTGTAACCTGCAAGAGTACTGTGACTGTGGAAGTGAGAAACTGTGTGTGCAGAATGAATGCACTGATAATGAATTAATGAACTTTGCAGGCGCCTGTAGAGGTCATAGAACCGTCCCTGTGACTTTTTGGAAGTAGGGAGAGATCAAACCTAGCCTGAATCTCAGGCTCAGCATTCTAAACCTCTGGAGGTGATAGACAAGGGACTAAGGCTTCCCCCCTCCACCCTGCCTGCAGTCTCCTCACCTGCATCCCCTCATGCCTTTTAAAAGCCCAATTTGTACCAGCTTTTAAACCCAAATCTTGTGCTGTTTTTATATCCTTCTAGTACTTGATGATAAAGTTCTTGTGCACAAGACAAGACTCAGCAGAACGGCTCGGGGTCCAAGGGCTGAGTGTTCTGGGGTATCTGCGGCCCCTGCGAGACGAGCCCTGCAGGACCATGAGCTGCCTGCAGTGCAGGAAAACTGAGGATGACACAGTTTGTGGCACAACTCTGCTCCTGAAGACACTTCATTTCATCCAGCAGCTGGCACAGGACCTGGTATTTTTACTTCTTAAGGTTTTTTAAGCCTCTGTTTTTCCAGGCTAAGAGGAGTAAGTCTGTGCAAACAGCAGTTGTGAATGGGCAAAGACAAGTTGGGGTACTTTTAACAAAGGTTAAAAACCATGTTGTGGAGAAAAAAAAATTATTTCTGAAGAATAGAATTCTGTGTATGTTTGCTGACAGTTTATTACTTTCAATCAAATTAGATGGAGAGGTAGAGGTTATGAAGTCTTCTGGTGGTGGAGAAAAGGGATGGCATCCTAGAAATCTGGAAAGAGGGGAGAGCTCTGTGAAGGAGGTTTCAGTGTGAACTGTCACATTTAGACACCAGAATATCCATGAAAGAAACTGGAATTCATGTTAGCTGCAAATTTATAGGAAAGCTGGCTGTGCTTTCCTTTAAGCCCAGTGCTCAGGGATTTATGTTTTATAAATGTGTTCTGTATAGAGTTAATTTTCCAATCCTGCATTTTCTTTGCCTTTTTAAGGTTCAGCAGAAGGAGAGTGGATTAAAATACAAGTCATTTTTAGATTTCACAGGCCTTGATTTGCAGCTGTTCTGGAATTTTTACAATAAACTGCACCAAAAGTAAGTTACTTCTTTCGTGTCTGCTGAAGCACTTATCAGTGTGTGTGTGTATAAATAAAATATGCTTTGTTTAGTTACAGCAGTTTGTTCTTCCTAAACTACATCATTTACATAAATAACATGTCCCTACTGCTGCCATATGGACTTTTAACTATGAAGTTATGTAGAAGCTCAAGCTGTAGATTAATTTAGCTGGTAGCTACACTTCCTTTGGCTATGTCTCTCCACTCAGTGGTTTTTATCTATCTGAAATGGTGACTTTCATAGCAATATTTATTTGGTGCAAAAGAACTGCTTTTCTAAGTTTTGGTTCTATTATGTATCTTGTTACAGCCCAAGGGAAGAATGTATCTTTGCTCAAACACTGCTGTTGCAGCTTCTCCAGAGCTGCTTCTCTGTACTTACTGGAGATAATAAAACTGCTAAACCTCAAGAAACTCCTCAGAGCAAAACAGCTGGTCACACAGAAGCTGCAGAAGAGCTTTATAAACATTTGTGTGAAGGTAATTTTTATTCAATGTATATTGACTGTTCAGTCTGGTAAAGTTTGGGAAAAGATATTCATTCCTAGAGGCCAAGTCAGCTCCTGTTCCTTTGTTTCTCCTTCAGGTCGGTGTGTGCTAATTAGTCCATCACTAGAAACGTTCCTTGGCCCAGAGAAAGGTTTTACAGACTTTCTGACAATGTGGTCTGGAAACAGCTGCAGTAGAAAACTTTTGAACGTGTCACCTGCTTGTACCTTCAGGGAATGTGACCCTTTGACTGTAACATTACTGGGGCTCATTTATTTCTGATACTGCATATCAGTATAAATGAGCTCCTGAGCAGACTGTGAGGTTTGCAGGAACACAGGGAAGATTCTGGAGCCAGTGAAGGGAATGGGAATTACACATTAGATTTCTTTGGAAGTAGGGTGGCGTGCTCTCTATTCAAGTGTAATTTGAAGAGCCTCCTGCAAAGTGAGTTAGAGGGAAAACACTTTATATAGAATCTGTCACATCTTGAATATTTTATAGCTTTGTTTGGTGTCAAGTTATAATCTTCCTAGAATTCATTTACTTGGTGAATAAATACATTATTTCTTAATATAAATGTTTCTTGATATAAGTTAAAAAGTTTCCCCTCATTTTCTGTCTGTATAGTGGGATTTCAAGGGCTTGAAGTTGTGCAGACTTAACATTTAATTCAGTTATGCCTGTAACATATTAGATGGGGTATTAATTAGAACTTGTAATTTTGTTTCCTTTTTGTATGAGCAGTAGTGGATATGGGGGACAGTAACTTCATGCCAATGAAAATGCTGAAAGAGGAAGTTAAGAACACCTTACTCAGTGGAGCAGCAGTTTTTTTCCCAGATAGACAGACCAGGCGACACCAGCTCTTCACCATGATGGTAAACATTAAATGAGAAATTGTTTGTTTAGTACCTGCTTTCTTTATGCAGAAAAGAGGGCAAATCTGAGTTGTTATTCTCAAATAATACATACTTTGTCCCATTCAAGTAAAAACCTTTTTTTTTTCTTTGCCTCTTTTTACCCTTCCCCTTTTCTCTCTGCAGCTTATCCAAAGAAAGAGGAACTAACCCTGCCTTTCTTACTAAAAATGAATAATAGAATACAGAAATTAGAATTCTTTGTCACGGAGGAGGAAAACAGAATGTATCATAAAAATAAATCTTTTTCCTTTCCTAGAAAAACATCACAGAGCAAGAACATAAGCAATCTGTACATCTTGCCTTCAGATCCTTGTGTACCCACTTCAGGTAAGGGGTCCTCAAATGGAAAATGTTTGTCTGATACCCCACATTTGTTAATAAGCATGTATTTAATCACTTTTAGAAATGTTATTCCCCTAAACAATAATTCTCTGAAGTAATCAACTAATGTTGTTGAGAAAGGACATACTGCTACTCAATATTTTTATTAACTGAATAGCTGTATAAAGCACTGGCCAAGGTTGGTGCTGAAATCACAGTATATTGCTCTTAGGCTTTTCCTAGGCTGCCTTCCAATTTTTTAAGAGATTGTTTGTCTATGCTGATGGTTGGCACTGGTTTAATTAGTCCGGAGTCATCAGAACACAAACTTTTGATTTTCATAGTAATTATACAGTAGGATCTCTACAGATGTGACACAAAAAATACTAAATTTCTGGTTGGGAGCTGTTTGGAACTTCTTGTTGTTGGTTAGTAAGAATATCTTTGTTTCGTAGTGATCAAGATCCAGGTGGACTCTTACTATTACCAGAGAAAGGAGTTTCTGCAAATTTTGACATAAGTGAAGTGTTATCAGTCATGGACACCCTTCTGCTTGTGGCAGCAAGAGAGGTAACTGGCTTTGCACTGCTCCTGCTTCTTTGTCATGAGTTTTGTAGGCACTCAAACACAGGCTGCTTGCCTGCCATGGATGCTAAGGAACCAGCTTCCCTGTCCTTCTGGATACAACTGTTCATGGCTGTGTGAGTCAGTAGGATTAGCTTTTCCAACCAGTTGAGTGTTTTCCTTTAAGCATTAACATTTCATAATAGTAGAGTAGGAAATGAATAATATTTTTCCAGTAGGAAATGTGTAAGATGTGGTGTTTTTCCATAGCATTGAAATGACTGTGGAGATACCCTGGGATAGAGAAGGAATCATTCCATTTTGAGAGGCTAGGATTGGGCATGTCACTAAGGGAGGTGGAAATGGAGGAGGGTTATTTACATATGCAGAAAAACTCTGCTGAGAACATCGAGTGACTCATATGTAGCTGTTCCTATTTAAAATTGTGATACATCAAAACAAAGCACATCACTTGCTACATGGTGTTACATGCTGCTTGTCATTTGCATTTCATCTTTTTCTGGGGTGAGTGGGATGATTGTGTCCATCCCAGTTTACTTGGTGCATTCTGTGTGTCATGCTGCAGCAGAAGAGGCTCCATTACATTCATGAGTGTTCCTTATTTTTCAGTGTGAAATGATGATGCTGGATGTTGCACAGCAAGAGAGTGGCACGGTCTTGTCTTCCTTATTCTGGTCTGTTCAGGGCAGCCTTCTTTCCTGGTGCTATCTGCAGCTTAAAGGCACTGATAATTCAGCCAAGGATCTTGCAGTAGAAATACTTAAAAACTGTAAGTGCTGGGATTGAATACAGAATTAAATATGGTGCAATACAGGACTTTACAATGTGATTTTGCAAATTGCAGTATAATTAGGGATCACCAAAGGTTGCCTGAGGCATACTCAGAAATGCTACAGCATTTCTAATCTCTCTTGGAAGTAATTAGTAAGTATGTTAAGCAACTTGGAGTTTTAGTTGTACTGATAATCTTATATTGGGAGAATCTTCAGAAGGCGTTTCAGTAAGTTTTGGGGGCCAGATACTGAAAAAAACCCCAAACAACAAATAGTTACAGACTTTCATTTGAATGTTTTAATTTCTTAGCATCCCTTATTTTGGTAAACTCCTGGGTGGTGATATGTGTTTTCCTAGATGGTTGCAATAGCAAGAAGAAAGGAACTTGCTTAAGAAGCTGGGTACATCTAAGGGGTTTTGTTGGGTTTTTGTGGAGTGGATTAGTAATTTTCTTTAATGCAGCAGCTCAGTGTTGAGTAGTTAATTGGGCCAAATACTTAACAAAGGTGTAATTTTATGTAAAATTACATTATATTTATGTTATTTGTATATAAATACATTTGCTGTGTTCCTGTCTTACATTTAAAAATTGAGTGAGGCTGTAGCTAAAAATTCCTACCCTCACTTGTTACTTCAGCTGCCTTTCTTAGCTGTGTATGGAGGCTCCTGGATACGTGGAGGTTGTTGAAACAATCTTGGGCTATTGGATGAAATTACTCATCACTCATTTCTCCTGTGATATTGTTGATAAGCACGACTTGTTTCCACAATAGAAATACCACAGAAAACTTCTCTGAAGTGTTGGCTGTTGCTGCCTTGGGGGCAGCAGATCCTTTCCTGCTGCATTTGTCCTTGTGCACATCACCATGCACCTAATGTTTGATGAAGCAGGTTGTGGGAGCAAATCCTTAAGGTGGCTATTAAGGATTTTTTTTCTTTTCTCTTTAGATGTGGGCCAGTTCCTGTCAAATATCAGAACAATTTTGCAATCACTCTTATCTCAATATAGTGGCAAAACAATAGTAGAAAAAATAAGTAGCTCTGTCTTTGCTATGGCAACTCGTCAGCTGGTAAGTGACCAGTGGGATTTTATCCTATTCCTGGGTGGCATGGCTGTGATTCTGGCGTTTTCATGACACCTGTGTTTGCTCCTAGGTCATCTTCTTGTTGGATTTTTGCACTTTAGACATTCCATACTGTACTCTGCTACATGGATTCAGCACTTTGATAGAACCACTGAAAAGCCTTTGTAGTGAACCTCATAAGGTAACTAAAGACAGGCACTATTAAACACAATGAAACAAAAGCAAAATTGCAAGAAAGATGTAGAAAACTCGGGTGATTCTGTTGGTGAGCATTGGAAAAGAGCTGGAAAGCTTCTAGGAGTGTGGGATGTGTAATGAAATGTTGAATGAAGAGCTAGAAACATATCTACTGATATGGGAGATGGGCAAAGTGATCAGACAGTGCAACTGGAATGAGCAGCCTGGAAGGTAGATAGGAAGGAGGGGATTCTGAGGGTGAAGAGGAAAACAAATTAAAAATAGTATATGTTTAACATTTTTAGCTTCACTGCTTGTGGTGATGCAAATAAAGTCTGCATGTCTGTAACATAGATGTTTAAATCTGCATTAGTCATCCAGACTCTCTTTTTGTCATGACTGGAGACTTGTAGTCACTGGTGGGTGAGACAGTCTCCTCCTGCAGTAGACTGGGTGGGTTTTGCTTTAGAAGTGCTTCGTAATTATGATTTACCAAGGATGTCTTCAGAACTAGTTTCAGAGTAAATCAATGCTGTAGCCTTTTAAATGCCATTTGTATGCACATCTGGCAACTTGAAATTACAGACACAAAAATCTAGTGTGGTAATTTATTTTTTTTCTTGCCTTTGTATCTAAGAATGCATTTTTGTTGTACAGATGGACATGGAAAGCTGGCAGCAGGAGCAGCCTGTAGTATTGCGAACCTGGACAATGGAATCACCTCATAACTATGAAAATAATTGCCATGAGGTCTCAGTCTTCCTGTGTCATGGGGCAACTTACTTTGAGGTGGAATTTGATGAAAAATGTGAAACTGAAAGGAGGTAATTTATTCTTGTGCTGTGTTGAATTCCAGTGTCTGTTTGCAGAGGGGCAGTTCATGTTTCAATGTGCATTCCACACATGCCATTTCAATTTCTTCATTGTCCAGAGCAGTACACAATGTGTATTTTTGAACGACCTCGTGCTGAAAGCTACCTGTCCTGGCAAATGTACAGACATGCTGTTCATATGAATTTTGCTTCCTTTGGCCTTCATCTGTTTTATAATAATGCTGTGACCACCACAGTTTGTGCTCATGGTATTTATTTTGCCCTCTTTCTATTGGCTTGGTTTCTCTTGGTAACACATCAGGCTGCTGCTTAGTTAAAGCGTTTGCCAGATGTTAGATTTGGCACACATTGCCAATTCCAAAGTCCTGCAGAACAGCAGATCCGTGTTTGCTGGGACTTCTGCATTGAAGCATGAAATTAATTCCTTAGCAGTCACATGAAGGTGTGGTTCAGAAAGAAATGACAGGGTGCACTTAGATACAGCACTTGTGACAATCCAAAAGCAAAAACATACTCCCCCAAAACTTGAAAAGTAAATTTGGAAGTAATGAATTGCAATTTTCACAGGTATGATTACCTGGAGTTTACTGATGCCAGAGGGGCAAAAACTCGTTACGATACAAAGGTTGGCACTGAGAAGTGGCCTAAGGTGAGCACCTTTAAAATTCTGAACCAAATTATTTATCCAGTCTTAGGAAGTCCTTATGATTCCTGGGGAAACCCTTTATGTAAAAGGATGTGTGCTTTTGTGCATGGGTGTGTTTATTAGGTTTCTTAGGTGGGGGGGGAGGGGATGGGAAAGACAGTCTGAAATGCTGCAAATAAAAGGAGTGAATGAGTAAAGAATCCCTCTTTGCTCCTGTTATCAAAAGAACAATCAGTTAAAGTGAAAAGGAATAATCATGTTTAACTGCCAAAATACATGGGTAGAACTTGCTCTGCCCTTGCAAGTTTTTTATATCATAAGACAAGTGTGGCCCTTCCTGGGGCTGTGCTCTGTCCTCAAATGGGATGCTGCTCTTCTGTTTTGTGGCTCTGACTTTTAAAGCTCCATCATATATAAAATTACTCATTAAGCTCTCGAATAGAAATTTTACCTGCTTAGGACTGTGGGTTTCTCATTGAGATGGTGGGGGAAATTAGATCTGTTACGGCCAGAACATAATAATGAAACCCCAGAGTTGCTGAAGGGAATTCATTACCCTGAAATGTTTTCCTGTCATGTACATTTGGCAAAATGACTGTTTTGTTGCTCTGTAGAAAGTGACCTTTAAGGCTGGCCCACGGCTGCAGTTTCTCTTTCACTCTGACAGCAGTAATAATGAGTGGGGCTACAAGTTCTCTGTCACTGCTTACGGCCTCCCAGACGTTGCCGTGTCTTGGGGCTTGGATTTACAGCTGCTTGTCTCCCGGCTGATGGGGCGCTTGGCTTCCCGAAGCATGGCCCTCAAATCCCTGCGAGGTGAGTGCCTCTCACAGCCCACAGCTGGGGTCCAGGCAAAGAGGAGGTACAAGGAGTTTGTGTTGAGAATCCCCTGGGAAAATGAAGTTCCTTTTGTGTTTCTCTCACGTGAACGTGGAACGTTTGCTGTGTTGTGAGTCCGTGGAAGATGTGGACTCGTGGAAGTAATCCTACTAAGCTAAATTACAGTTATGAAGTAGTATGTGCTTTTTTGTTTTTCCTTTTAAAATTGTTCCCCGGTGCTGTCATCCTCTGCACGTTGGGGGTGTGGATACGGAGCCAACAAACTGAAAAAATACAGAGCTTAGGACACAAGTGTTTCTAAAAGTTCCACATGAGCATTTGGTATTGAATGGGATTTGAATTCACAAATTAAATTTGGTTAATTCCAGTAGTTAAGTACACTTAAGATCTGGGCCTGTGAAGATAAGTAAAATAAACTTTAAAAAATAAATTTTAAAAAAGTATGTTTATCTCTCTAGCTTCCTAAATCCGGATCCATCCACCACTTTGGAGAAATTAAATAAGGCTAAAGAGTTCTTGCTCCAATCAGGTGGTCCATGTTTACCTTGGAAAATTAGACAGCTATTTACCTGTGAATTCAAGGATCTAATTGAAGTGCTTGAGAATATTTTCTTCCTTTCTTAATGTGAGCATGCTTGCATATAACAAATTAGGTCTCTAGTAGGAGAGAAAGCTTTTAAGCTCTTTTAAATTAGAAAATTTCTGTAGTTATAATACAGTGAAAATGTTTGATTTAAAATCCTTCCATATTGTAATGCTGTCTCTATAAGATAAGATAACGATGCTGCCATTAATGAAAGGGTACATCAATTTTCTGTACCATGTTAGAAAAACACTGAACTTTGTTAAATTACTTGTTCAGTCTATTTGCATTAACTTTTTGTCGTGTTTCAGATTTTTTCCCTACTGGATGTTTAACATTTATTATTTTCATTAATCTGTAAAAATGAAGAAGACTTTCATTTAGTAACTGAAGGGTCTGTTCTGAATTTCTTGCAGAATTAGGTAGTGAAGCAGACTTGCCTCCTTTGAAAGTAACATCAGTTCTTAATTCTCCTCTGTGGAAACCTGTCTTCAGGCATCAGATGTGTCCTGAGGCACTCCCGGGAGCCAGGAAAAACAGTACCAAGCACCAGGACAAAAAAGAGGTACTTACCCACTGCTTGTGTTCCCTTGGCATGAAATCCCTGTGTATCACATGGTTCATTTGGCTTTATGGAGTTGGAATGCCCTTAACCACGTGCTGCTGTGTCATCTTTGTCATCATTTGTACTGTTGGATTCAAATATCAAGGAGGAAAGAAACTCTTGTTCTGTGCCCTTTATTAGTTTCCATTTTCATGGAATCATAAAATGGTTTGGAGGGATCTTCAAAGATCATCTAATTCACTCCCCACCTTGTGCAGGGATGTCTTTCATTGATCAGTTTGCTCAGCTGCAGTGGATAAACTGCAAGTTGACTTATGGTTGCAGCTCATTGCTGCTTTTTTTCTCAGCCAATATTGAAGTTAATGTGTTGTACCCTTCTCTGCAGGCTCGGAGCTCTCCCCACGATGTCTGCCGTAACTTTCTTATCGACTTTGCAAAATCAGATCCTGCCCAGGACTTCAGTGGGCAAAAGTCTGAACTTTTCAAAGGACTTACACAGGCATGTAAAAAACAGACCCCAAAGACAGATATAGTTGCTGGTTCTACTGTTGATCAAGCTGTGAACTCAACATTTGCTGCTTTGGTGTATCTCACTCCAGATTTATTTGAGAAGCTTCAAAAATATGGTAATTCTAATATTATTAGACTATCTTAATAATGAAGACTTAAAGTTTGTAAAAGGTCTCTTACAGCTGAGTTTATAACATTTAAAAATCAGTTTAGTGGGGCAATTTTCTGTATAAAGGTATCATTTAGGCAGACTAGGTAAGCTTTCTCTCTGGAGTATTTATTTTTTATTAACATATATTTTTGTCTTCAGAGCACTGGCAAAATATTAATAACTATCAGAAGCTAATAATTCTGTAAAGCTATACCTAAAGAAAGTAGTGATCTCCTCTGGGGCTTTAATTCAGAACAGTGTGGCTCCAGTTATTAGAGGTTCTTGGATCATTTTCTGCAGTGTACCTTTTCTAGAAAGCTAACAGGAACTTCTGTTATTAACTGTTGGTGTTGGAGGAGGTGTGAGTTATCTCCCAAAATACCATTCTGTGGAAACCAATCTTGCCATCCTCAAAGTATATATTTAATTTTTTTTCTAATAGAAGGTAATGTTTTGCTTTTGACTTACTAGCCATTGTATTATAGTTTATGTATTTTTCAGTAGGTAAAATGAACAACTTTTTGACTTACAGCATCCTTCCATTAAGTTTATTGATATGTTTGAAGTATTGGATAATAAGATGTTACTTGGTTTTGAAGGATTTCATTTTAGGCTTTTCACTTCTTGTCATAATTTTGACACTAAACATTTTACATTTTCGTGGAATGATTGAGCTATTTTTTGAGCTCTAAAGTTATGAGTAAAAATGACTGACACAAAGACTGACTTGATGACTAATGTGGTTACTGCCTTTAGTCATTTTGTCTATGTCTGACAATTGAGCTAATTTTCTGAGTGACATTGAAAACTGGACAAATATTAATGAGTGTTAGAGAAATCCATCCCACTGTTCTGTCACTGTCTTCATCTGCTGCTTGTGCAGGGGCAGACTCATTTCAGGACCTGTGTTCACCTGTGCTAGGGGAAGTTTGGAGAAGGGATGCTGAAAAGAATACAGGAAAAAATTAGAAAGGGAGAATGGAAGAGGGAAGACTGAATAAGAATGTCTTTTTCTCCATGGTCATTGTCAGGCCAGTTTGAATAGAAACTGATTTGTCAAGTTTTTAATTTTTGCAAATTGGTATTGAAAGTCCATTCCAGAAATTCATAGTGTAAAACAGGAGAGAAAACAAATACATCTATAGAGCTTTAAGTTAATATGAAGCATTTATTGATTTTTCTGATAAGTTTGCATCACTATTATTGCATGCATAGGGAAGGATTTTATTTTCCATGGCTTCAGTCATCAATTTTGGGAAGAGATGAGAAAGATACTTATAAATTAACTTTGTAAATAAATCAGTCAAGGTGCAGTTCATGTACTTAAGACATATGCAAGTTGGCAGGTTTATTCTCTATTTTTCTTACAGGTATAATTCCAAGTATTGACTAAGAGATGAAGGGAAGGCTGTAGCATAATTCTAGTTAAGTAGTTGTATAAAAATGGAGCTGTAAATAAACAGGACTCTCTTCTTTCTCTCATTTCCAGTCAACAGTGGAGGCAAGGTGCCTTTGAGTGATGAGTTTGCACAAGTATATTCCCTGGCTGATTCCATTAGACTATGGATGGTAAGAACACTCAGGAGGATCTCTGTTAATGTCATTTACTTTAGTACTTTACAGTGCAATGTTAAGGAGTAGGGTGAAACAATTTTTCCTTCAGTTATTCTACATCAACTGTTTTCACTTAGAAAGAACATAGGTTTACTTTGAAACTTTGGACTTAAATGTTTAAATGCACCCTTACACTCCCCTCCTTCCCTCAGCCCCAGATGTGTCATCATGAGTAGTTAGGACTGAATTTGACCGAAAATCAATTAAATTTGTGGTATATTTTTGCAAGAACATATGTTGTAAATTAGAAGGATTCTTACATTGCAGTTGAAGTTCTTTTGAGGTATATCATAGAAAGAAGTGTGTCTTAAACATCATTCTATTGTCTTGTGACTTTCTCCCTCCTGTTTTCTGCCTAAGAATTCCTGGCAAGTTGATGTACTAGAGTTACAATGGGTGCAGATGCGTGTTAAGATGAGTAATTGCCTTTACCCATTGCATGACAGGTGTTTGCATCTGACAGAGCTCACTAGTCAGGTGACATGTTGTTGGAGAACTTTATCTCACAACTAGATGTATATATTTTCCTGAATGCTGAGGGTAAAGGAGAAGCCTTCTTTTGCTTGGCGGACTGAAGCGTATCAGGTCATGAGACAGGCAATGGTCTCAGCCTACAAAGCTCGAGCAGCTCGGGGTGAGGCTGTTACTGCTCTGACAGTTCAGGTGCTGCTCTTTTAAGCTCCTGGGTGGTTTGCTCTGGGATTGGGAATAGTAACTACTGTCATCTATTCCTGAGATTAAATTCCTTTCAATCATTACAGTCTTCATCCTGCCTTGCTGTATAGATACACAGAGAGAATCATATTTTAACTATATTAACGTCCTGTCTACAGTTGGAAATGAAGCAGAAATCCCTGATGGGGAGGGGAAATGATGCTGAGGAGAAGCAGAACACAGAAGCAAGTGAGGTGAACCCAGAAACTCTCGGTGAGTGTTGCCTTGTATGTAGGAGCATTCCAGGTAGCTTAGGAAAGCATTGCCTTGTAAGGCTGAAGATATTTTTGCCATGAAAGGTAGGTTAGCAACTGGGGTTTCTTTTTCATACCTTAAGAGATAACTTAATGTACATTGGATTAACTATCTGGGATTGTGCTCTGCTATTCTTTGCAGAAAACAGTGAGAAAATTCTGCAGGGAGTGACCTCTCACTCGGGTCACCTGGTTCTGAACTTACGTTCATCTGTTTTTGGAGATACTTCTTACCACATTTAACTGATGTTAGAACAGCAGCTGATGGTTATTAGAACAAAATGTGTTCTCACTGACTACTCTGTACTTCATATGGTTCAGTGTGATTATTCAGATTTAGCATTTGGAAATCCAAACTTAGGCAACTGATAGCATCATGATCAATATAACAAGAAAAGCACTATTTTCTAGGTGTCTCGACTGAGAAGAAATAAATCACTTTCTTCCTAAGCATAAGACAGCAAGTTTGTTGTTCCATTGTTGTGATTTTAACTCTTCCAATTTTTATGCTGCAGCAAAACTCTGTATGCAGAAGAGCCTTTTGTTACTGAATTTTTTGCCTGTAAGAGCAAAGATGAAAGATTCTGCCTCAGACAGTTTGGAAGCCCAGGACATGGATGATCCCCAGCAGTATGTGAGTGATAGGTGCCAAAGGCGAGGATCAGCTGTGGACATGGAATTCCAGGCAGCACAGTCGGTGTCGTCCAGTGCAGGAACTCACCCTGTTTCAAAAGAGGGAGGTCAGACATCACAGTCTGATCTGAAAGTTCAACAAGTTCCAGACCTCCACCAAGAAGAAGCTGCATCTGCATTTCATAGTAAGCCTGTTGAAAATACAGTTTCTCAGCAAGATGATGTGTCATCACCTCCTTCCACTCCTACACGGAAGTCTCAGCTCGGCCGTGGAAGACTGAGGCTGCTCTCGTTCAGATCAATGGAAGAGCCAAGAGCTGTGCCTACTGTGAAGGAAAAATATCCTGTTTTGAAGAACATATTAGACTTCATTAAGGATCAATCACTTTCACATGAAAGGTAAGCAAATGGAAAATGTTGTCAGTTATACTGTACGGAAGCTTGTCTCCACACCTCTTCAGGTGGAATGAAACATTTTAGCAGCAAGATAATATTGCAGAATATTTTGTATATGAACAGTTGTCAAACTTACATATCAAACTTCAGTTATTCACAAGCATGTAGGGGCTCAGAGAGTCCATTTCATTTGCTTCTATCACATAGAAAAGAATGTAAAAAACAGTCACTTGGCAATTTATTGTCTTGCTTCCCGAGGTGTGTTTGCAGAGGCGTTTTGCTTTTTATCTACAAACAGCAAAGATGTGGTGTATCACTCCTACCAATCCTTAGTACCAAAGAGAGAGGAGTTGCATCTCTCATTTAATTACCTGGTATTCTGAAAACGTAAATCAAAAGAGGGATTTCCAATTCTCAGCTTGTCTGTTTTGGGCTCTAAAACATGGAGTGTTGCAGGAAGAGCTGGATTCTGTTCAAAGCTTTATCACTCTCTCCAACTGATACACTGAAATACAGTTGGAAATTCAGATACAAAGCAGTTGTGTAATTAGTCAAGCACTTCTTGAATTGTCATTTATTTGTGTTGTTTTAAGCACAGTGTTTTGAAGTTTTCACTTACATGTTTTGCTTTCAGTGTTTTAAAGGTTCTTGCTTTGAGAAAATCTCAAGGGCAGAGTATTTTGGAAGTGCTCAAGACCATCCGCCAGTGCCTCGACTCACTTGGGCAGCCACACTGCTTTCACCCACCCTGTGTACTTTTTCTCCTAGAACTTCTAGCCTGTCAGAAAGATTTTACAAAGTAAGTAATTATTTAGGCAAATCTCAGCCATGTGATTTACTGTCTCAGTTCTTGTGTTCCTCCAGGCATGTGTATTGACAAGAGTAGAAAGTTCTGCTTTTTAATCCATGTGGATAACAAAAATATGACTTAAGGTTTAGTTTTAAGGCTAGTAGGCATATCTTGTGTACTTCATTTAAAAAAAAACCCCCAAATTAATAATTATTTTCGAGTGGGACTTAGTTGCACAGCTGTTCATGCCATGAACATGTTTAGGTCTGATTTCTATGTTGTGTCTGGCCAGTGCTGTCAGAACTCTGTCACTTGGCTTTTCACTTGTCAGGAGCTTTTGTGGTCATCTTGCAATGCACTGATTTCCTTTAAGATCTTGATTAGATTTTCATAAAGCAACTTTTTAATTTAAAGGAATGTTCTCTTCTTAGCGCTATGAGAATATTCTCTTTGCCTGTTTTGTTTCTTCACTTCTGATTCCTAGGACAGGATTCTTTTGTTTTTGTTTGGAACTTCTAGACTGCTTTTTTAAATAAAACTAACATCTTTCCCACTTTTGGGGAGGGGTTAAAAAGGACCTGTTTGTAAAATGTGCACAAATCATGCTACCTATAATATCACAGTGAATTCTAGGCTACTAAACCAGCTCTTTAATTTGCAGCTACTTTGGAAACCTGGAAGGCTGTGGTGCTGAGCTACACAAAGAGATTCGAGAGTCCTATTATCAGCTTGTTTTGTTCCTGGTAAATTCTGTGAAGGGATTTAGTACAATTAATGACAGGTACAGTACATTGCTTGCTTTATTTATGTGATTTTTTTTTTGCATTCCTCCACTCCTCCTTCCTTGTCATTTGTCATTTAAAGTCTTAATTAATTTTGACTATACTTTCCATTATTCACAGAACTAAATAAGGAGCCTTGATCTTGTGATCAAAAATGCCAAGTTAGCTTTTTATTACTAAAGGAATAAAAGGAAGCACAATAAATTTATCAGTGTTAAAACTTGACTTACTGCATTTTGTAGTTACAATTCTGCAGTGTGTCTCTGAAGCTTAGTAGTAAAATACTAGAAATAGCAAATTTGCTGTGGAGTACTTGGGCAAGAGTAATGCCACCAGAAACATGGCAGTTCTGCAGCCATGCTTTAATGTTAAAACTCATGCTTTGGCAACATTCTGGTTAGAATTTGGAGGATTTACAGCCAGGTGTCCTAGAGAAATAAGAATTTTATGGCTATAATGTCAGTCTCTCTGACAATAACTTTCAAGTCCTTTGTTCAGTTTCAAGTGAAATTGTCAAAAAGGTTTCAAAGAGAACAAATTCCTGCAAATACCAAAAAAAAAAAAAAATGCTGTACTGCAGAGAAGAGACAAACCCTCTTGCTAATGCTCAGGCAACAGCATTAGCTTGATCTTAACTGAATCCAGAATGAAAACCATCTGTATTTCGAATTCCATAGTCTGTACTTGCTAAATTGTGTAAGTTGAATACTTTGATAAACCTGAGTTCCTGCCACAGGATTACTGTAATGCATAGTAAAGCCTGACATGAGTGTATAGTGGTTTTTCTGCCCTTCCTCCGCACACACAATTTAGTTCGAGGTCTGTCAACTTCAGGTCAGCTTTAGAGCTGTCATGTTGTAATGTCTTTTGTTTTTATTTAGGTCATTGCTTCCTGCCTTATCCTGTGTGCAGACAGCTCTTCTTCACCTCTTGGATATGAGCTGGGAGCCCAGTGATCTTTCCTTCTTTGTTGAGATCCAGCTGCCACATCTCCTCATGACAACATCACAGGAGAACATCAGTATCCATGACAGTGTCATTTGGTGAGTCAGGAGGAGTGCAGCTTTCACATGCTACTAAATACTGAGTCCATTTTACCCAGGAAGGCTCCTGAACTTCATTCTGGAACAAGCAGTTAGAGAACTATTAACAAGTATGGCGTAGTTTTGGCCAGTATCCAATGGCTTAACTGAAGTATTTGAATTTTTTTATCTTTAACCTGATTGCTACTGGAACACTTCACTTGTTTGGCAGTGTAGCAGGAGGTAGATAATGCTGTTTCTTGCCTTGATGAATGTTACATGTTTTTAACACCTTCACGTGGCAATTTTGTAGTAGTTGTACTTGCACATGAGCAAATGTGAAGGCCAAAAAAACTTAAAACGTCTGATCTCATCTGCCAGAATTCCAGAAGCTGTTTTATAAGAGTAGATTTTCCTGATTTTTTGCATTATGGTCCCCGTATGTATTTAAGAACGTGTCACAGAGGCAAGAAGCAGGTGTTTGTATGGTCATTTATTAACCATGTGAATGGGATCTCTCACAATTCTGTTTTTATTAGCGTGTTATAGCACTTTGTTCTTCATTAAAAAGTAAGGCTTTATTAAAGGGAAGCCTGATTGCATCCAAACTTAATTTTAAGCTTGCTTTTCTTTTAGTCAGTGGAGTGAAGAAGATGAAATTGCAGACTACAAGCAAAACTGTGAATGGATGGATGAATGTCAGGATGTAATGTTTGAGACCTGGTATGAAAAAATAGCTCAAGCTGAGCCAGAGAAGCAGAGAAAGGTGACCTCATGTTTTGTATATTTATCTGCAGAAGGGGTAAATAAGAGACCTTTAAAAGCCTAAAGGGGAGAAAGGAATCTGGTTTATAATGAATTTTTATGAGTTGGATCTCTGTAGACTTTCAAGAGTCTAAAATGATTAAAAGATCCCCCTTCATTTTTGGCAGGGGAAATGTTCTGCTTTCTGTCTGAAGCTTTCTCAAAGTCAGAAAATAATGCTCAAGTAACTGTTGATTTATTACTGTAGATGCACATGTTTGTTGCTCGTTACTGTGACCTGTTAAACGTGGACATATCCTGCGATGGCTGTGATGAAATTGCGCCGTGGCATCGCTACCGCTGTCTGCAGTGCAATGACATGGACCTGTGCAAAACTTGTTTCCTTGGTAAGAACCATTAAATAACCCCTCAAAACCCTGTATTTGAAACCAAAGTAGTATCTTGTAAATTACACACACAATAAAGTCGAACATTTTTCTTCCAGGTTCTTCAGAAATGTTGAACTTTTCTTTCCCTTATATGTATGGGAACTTGAATAAGGTCCTTTCTCAAAAAGATTTTACAAGGAAATCCTTCCTTACAGGTGGAGTTAAACCTGAAGGACATGAGGATGACCATGAAATGGTGAACATGGAATATGCCTGTGATCACTGCCAAGGAGTTATCATAGGTCGGAGAATGAACTGCAATGTGTGTGATGACTTTGACCTTTGTTATGGATGCTATCATGCAAAGAAATACTCTGACAGGTATTAAAAATGGGATTTGCTTTCCCCAGAAAGACAATATTTAGTAGCTAAATGCAATCAGTCATTCTCATGGTGCTTCCTATAAAGCTGTGTACGACATCAGAACATCTCCTTGGTGTCCTTTGGGGAAGCAAAGATAGGACCAGTTCAGCAAAAATGTCTGGAAACCTGCCTCAGCCTCTGAAGTCACTTGGTAGCAATTGTTTTCTAGATGTGGCTAGGAAAGCTGCAGGAGGAGTTACCAGTCCTGTATGACAGGATAGAAGAGATGATCACTGTTGTGGAAAACAATTTCAGTGCTTGACACCAGAGGTCATAAAAACCAGGTCCACAGTTTGAACCTCTGGAATGTGTTGGATTTTAAGTGGTTTCCTGTGAAGGTGTTTTGTGTTGACTGGCTGACTATGTTGGTTAGCAAAACACCAGCTGCATTCCTAGATGCTGTCCCTTCTCCTTCCAGCCACTTGCCCACCCACAGCATCACGGTGTATCCCATGGTGACCATCCGAATCAGTGACCGGCAGCGCCTCATCCAGCCCTATGTCCACAATTATTCCTGGCTGCTCTTTGCTGCCTTGACTCTCTACAGTGCAGATCTGGCAAACGGGGAGGAAGTAGAAGGAGAGAAACTGGATCCCCAGGTCCTCAGTCATGCCAGAGTTCTGCAGCAGCAGTGCATTCAGCTCATTGGGGACTGCCTGATGAAAGCACAGCACGGAAAAGGTGAGTCAGCTCCTCCTGCTCTGAACAATGCTGTCTACAACTGTCAGAAGTGTCTGTGGTTACTCACTTTAAAGTTTCCAAAGGAAAGGGGAAGCTCCTGTGTACTTCACTGAGAATAACTGTTTATGTAGAAAGCAAATGTAGAACAAGTGTCGTTCGGGGTCATTGGAACATGGAAAATCAAGTTCTTGAGAAAATTAATTTTATGCTTACATAAACATTGGAGACAACTTGGCAAGTCTGTGGTTGTTTTTTTTTCCATCTTAGCTGTTGTAAAGGGATCAGTCAATACAGCTTCATGTTCTGTTAGTAATGTATCACTGACAGCTGAAGGACAACAAATAACTTGGTGGAAAACCTTTTTGTTCTGCATCTCTTGGGAAGAGGTTTTTAACCGTGGTTGTGGTATAAATTTCTGGCAGTGGTGTTCATTTGTCTGGAAATGGAGGTTCCTGTGAACAAAAATCTGCTACAGTAAATAGAGTGATACAATAGGGACCTATGGTGAATATATCAAAAATTCTAGACTAAAATTCAAATAAGTTTCCTGGTAGTTTTTGTGAGCAGCTCTAATACGGCTGAAATACCACCAGCACCAAATACTTGTGCATACTCATTAATGAATCTGTTTACAGTATACAGTTCTATTGTGCAAGTGGTCAGAAGATTGAAAAATAAGACAAATTTCAATTGCTGTTCGTAATTTACACTCTACTGCTGTCTTAAATTAAGACCTCTACCCCAGTGGCATCTTTGAGGTGGAAGATGTCACCACCTGTCCATCACTAGTACTTAATGGAACTACATAATTATATGAGCCTGATGGAAAACGTGTTTTTGATGGAGTTAATGTTCAAAAGAAGTTTACAGTGTGAGAAGTTTACAGTTCTCTTTTAAAGTGTTACAGTTCTGCTTTTTGTCTGTCTTACCACCAACAGCTAAATAACTTTTGTAACTTTCATGCTCCCAGGACTGAAAAATTTAGCTCTCCTCTGCATGTTACCAGAAGATGAGTCTCTCTCAGAGAATGACACTGTTTCAGGCAGTCCTCCCACAGACAGTGCTCCAAAAAGTCATCCTGGTGATGAAGCAGGGAAGGGAAGAGATGAGAAACCCAGCACAGGCTCTTTGGTGCATCGTAGTGTAAGTACCTGTTATTTCCAGAACCACTGATATCAGATATGTGATCTGATATTAAACATCTTCAGATGCTTAAACAGCCTATTCTGAATGTGGGACTGAAATAAGGGATAGTAATGATTTCATTTGTGGTAAAAGTTGAGGGGCAAGGGACAATTAGATCATTAGATCCAGCTGATCAAAAACTTGTTGTTCTGAACTGATTCACAAAAGTGTTGGGGGAGAGGGGCATGTCTCATTCTTTGTGAAAGGGCTGTCATTTCCCCTGGTTGTTAGTACTGTTAAGTAGGATAATGAGTTTCCTACACTTTTATACAGTGTTTAAAACTGTTATAGTGTAATAATTTTATGCAGAGAGATATGAGCAAAATAAAAAAACGTAATTTATTGTATGGAAGCTTAAGACATGAGTGCATCAATAAATTCTTCAGTAAAATGTTTTGATACTCAAGGAAAAATGTTTGTCAAGTGTAGATGACTGACTTCTTTCCATGCCTGTTCCTGCAGGTATTGAATTTTGTTTTAATCTTTTAGTACTTTTGTTTGATTTTTAGGGGAAAGGAGATACTCACAAGGAAATTCAGTTTCCTGCAGAAGATAAAGTAGGAAAACAAGAAATTGAAATCAAAGCTATCTCTGCAAAGAAAGCTGTTGTGAGACAAGAGTCGGACATGTCTGTGGACAGGAATGTTCCTCCAACAGGTAAAAAATGATTTTTCATTTTCCCTGTCACAGAAATGTCCATTCATCTGCAAACAGACAGCTGTCCTTTTTATTCCTGATCCAGTTTTGTGTATTTTCAAATGTCTGTGTCTGCTTTGTGGAAACCTGCCAGACATTGCTTTGAACAACTGCCTTGCAGTCGGTTTAAAGGAGTCTGGGAATCGGAGTAGATTTCCACAAATATTTATCCATCTATAGAAATTATAGTTCCTGTTGGGCTGACACAATGTTTGTGTGTTCTGATGCACTTGGAACCAGAAATTAAGTGTGTTATCCTGTTAAAGACTGGGATTGTAAGAACTATGATAGTTAAATGGATCTGTCTGTAGCACTGTCCTTTATGTGTTTTTACTAGATGGTATAAATTTATTTGCCTTCTGTCTTCCATATACTTTTATAAATACTTTTATTTTCAAATTGTAATACTTCTTTTTAGAATTTCTATTTATTTTTAGATTTGGATTATAAAAATTAAGCTATCACTTATTTCTTTTATTTTTGATGTCACTTAGGGGATTTTCTTCTTTTGTTTTTATTTAAAAGCAGGTGACACTCTCTCAGAGGATTCAGCCCAAAAGCCAACAGAGAAGGTTTTAATACCCAGCCAGGAACAAGTTTTTGCTGAATGCTCTCAGAAGAGGATTCTGGGATTGCTGGCAGCTATGTTACCACCTTTCAAATCAGTTAGTTCTTTTTACTTCCATCTGGGTAGTTTTCTAGGTGCATAAATAACATGAATAAAATTCATAGGAATTAAATGTGGGATATGGGCCCTTGTTGCTTACATGTTAGGAAATGTGAATTAGAATGTCATCAGACATTGACATCACTAAGGAGTGTAAGGGCTTGTTCCTGGGTGGGGGGAGAGGGAAGGGAATTTTTGTATCTGTGAAGTAGTGTCTTATCTGTTCAGCAGAGTTTAAATCTTCAGTTTAGCTTCACATCTCAGGTCACACTAACAGGCCAGTAACCAAAGTAGGAACGTAGTTTCTCATTCCTTTTGTCCCATTTGAAAGACCTTTAGAACAGAAGCTTTTGCATGTGCTGACTTTGACTAAAAATCTTTTCTTTTTCCCTGGCTCACTGAGATTTTTCTCTCTCCACAGGGCTCCACAATGTCTCTGATCAACCTGGAACAAATACTTCCACTGATGTTTCATGTTGTAATCTCAAATGCTGGCCACCTGAATGAAACTTATCATTTAACCTTGGGACTCCTGGGCCAGTTAATCCTCAGGCTTATGCCTGCAGAAGTGGATGCTGCTGTGACTAAAATCCTTTCAGCCAAACATAATTTGTTTGTACCAGGAGATGGGTCTACAGTGCCAGAAGGATGGAAAACAACTCATCTTCTGTTCAGTCTGGGAGCTGTGTGTTTAGACAGGTGCTTCTTACCTTAACCCAATTAGTTAATCTCTGCTGAATAGTTATTTTTGTGTGCCTCGTGCATAGAGGCATTTTAATAGAAAGGTAATTAAACCTATACCCTGGGCATGGGAGGGGCTTAGCATCTGCAGCCCTTGTTGCAGTGGGAATCCTAATTTCCTTCCAGAAGAAGGCCAGCTGCTGAAGAGTGGCCTGATTTCCTGTGCTTACCTACACAGCATGTCATGGCAGAGGAAGTTAGGTTTGGAAACTACGAGGAAAACCAAAAATACAGTCCTTTATTTTTTGTGTGACATTAATTCTCTCACATTGTTACAAATCCCTTGTGTAACTTGGGAGAGGAGGAGGGTGTGGCACATAACTATCACCAGTGCTGGGTTCTGGATCTGGCCCTTCTGTGTGAGAGTATTTGAGAGAAAGTGTTTTTATAGTAAAATAGCACTGGAAACAGCAGGGAGGGACGGATTTTGAAGATCCTGAGAAAGCACTTGAGCATTCTGAGATTAATGTCATGCCTGTTAAATGTGACTTACTTTTTATTGTCGCTGTGTTTTACAGGGAGGGTTCATAAACAAATAGAAAAGCGTATGAAATTTAAAGGCAGGCTATCCAGATCATAAGCTGAGAGAAAGTTTTTGAGAAAATCCTAACTTTAGTGTGAGGAGACCAGTCCCTGTAGGTTATTTGTGTGATCCACAGAGTAAGCAGGTAGTCACATACATGGGAAACAAACCTCTTGCTGCCATGCAAACAGAAACTTCTGAATTCTAAACTAAAATTCAGAATTAACAGTGGCAATGTTCAGGCACACTTTGATTTGGGACTGTAAATGCTCTCAGAAAACAGAATAGTATTTATGCTCTATGGAAAACAAAGCAGAATTCATGTGTCAGCTGGCATGAAAGCTTCAAGTATTTAGAAAAACAGTTCTGTAATGATTTGAAAGCTGCAGCTGTGACAGATTACCAGTGATACCCTGTCCTGAGGAAAAATAGCTTCAGGTAAGTCTGCAGTCAGCCCTCCTAATGCAGCCTGCTCTTGCTTTGCAGTCGTGTAGGTCTGGACTGGGCGAGCTCCATGGCAGACATCCTTCGCTCTCTGAACGCCTCTGCGCAGTGGCACGATGTGATCGCTGCTTTCACTGACCACTGCATTAAGCAGCTGCCCTTCCAGCTGAAGCACACCAACATCTTCACTTTGTTGGTGCTGGTTGGCTTTCCTGAGGTAAGTGGCCTGTCAGCCTTAAAGGAAATGAAATTGGTTAAAGCTTTGAGGTGTCTCTTTCTGAATACTATGGACTCCATCAACTGGGGACACCCTCCATAAACTCTCAAAACCTGGTGTGTGTCAGAGTTTGCATCTTTCCACTTGTGCACAATTAACGTTGGTCTAATGAGGAATAATGAGCTGGTTTTGCCTGGAATTTCTTTATAACTGCTACAAGCAAACCAGCTTCGTTTGTTTGAGTATCAAAAAGGACTTTCGTACAAGCAAAACAATCTGTTCTCCATCTTGATGTTCGTAACTGATACATTGCCTATGTAACATTAAGTTGGTTGTCTATTTCTTTTATAGACTCAAACTGCCACTTTCTAAAGATCAGCAAATACCTGGCAGCAAGCAATGGTTCAGCTAAAAAATACAATGCCAAGAATAAGCAAATATAACCAATTTAAGACATGGCTGTGTATTTGTAAATAAGTGTTCCAAATCCTAACTGAAGTTCTGCTGCCATTGCAGGTGCTGTGTATGGGCACTCGTTCTGTGTATATGGACAATGCTAACGAGCCTCATAACGTGATCATCCTGAAGCACTTCACTGAGAAAAACAGGGCAGTGGTTGTAGACATCAAAACGCGAAAGAGAAAAACAGGTTCTGTGACATTTTTGTTTTATCAGAGAATCACAGAGTATTTCCTTACAGTTTGTTATGGGTACCCAAAAGCAAATGTTAACTAAACCACTCTGCAGGTCTGCAGAGTTTGAATTCCATTATTAGGAAGTTGCCTGACTTTCTGCTCATAAGTTACCAAATTCTGCTTGCAAGTCACTGCCAAATTGTGAAGCTTCTGCAGTAACTGTTTCAATTATCTTTATTCTGAAAAGGATTTAGAAAACTGTTGAGACCATTCTGGTAACTGAGAAATCTCAGAAATAGGCTTTTGAGGAAGCAGTTGTTTCTGTTTCAATATTTGTGTACTGCTTGTGTCTTACCCTTTACAAATGTGTGCTTAATGTTGTAAAACAATTGCTAATTTAAAAACAGTTTGGATATCCCTAAAATTTGAGACCAAGTGAAACATTTAATGTATAACAAATCAGTTGGATTTTTAGGAGCAAGGGCTTTTCGTTTCGTATGACCTAATATTGTGAAGTTAATAAAGCAAAGGTTGGACTACTGAAGTTGTGTAAAAGACATTTGGAAAAATCAACAGACTAAACTGCTTTTTGATATTGAAGGAAGATTTGAATATAAAAGCTTTTCTTTTTGTTTAACTGTTGACATTTTAAACAGTAAGATCAGCAATATTTATTTCATCATATCAATTGCAGGTCAGAATTTTCCCCATTTTAATTGTAAAATACAACATGTGCTGCTTTGCATGCTGTACTGCTAACGTGTCCTGTTGCCAGAAGTGACGTGGGAATTTTTAACTTGTACTGAAAAATGAAATACTTTCTTGACTGTTCAGGGAATCTGAGATCATTTTTGTGTAAGACCTTTATTAGAACATAATTGATGTAAGGATGTCTCATGTCTCAACCTACTCACATCTAAGAGATGACTCCACAACATTTTTAAAGTGAACCAAGTGAATTGTATTTTCTCTCTCTTGTAGTGAAAGACTACCAGTTGATTCAGAAATGTGGGCAAGAAGGCAGCGATTCCCAGACCCAGCTGAGACAGTACCTGCAGCACTTTGTGCTCATCTCCACCCACCTCCTGCAGACCAGCATGGACAGTAGCTATGCTGAGGCAGTGGAAACAACTTGGGTCTTGTCGCTCGCTCTGAAGGGGCTTTACAGAACTCTGAAGGTACCTGGCACATAGGATATGATCGAGAAATAAAAATTGGTATTCTGCCCTGTGCTGCGGGAACTTGGGTATTGACTGAGCGCACTGGGGAATTACCACAAGGGCATTTCTCTCACAGCTGGATCCCTTTAGGCCCAGTCCATAGGGGGTTGAAAATGTTGCTGGGCTATCAATAGCTTTTGTGGTCTGAGCTGGAAGTTGTTTTGCTTCTCCTCTGTAGGGGCCAGCCATTCAGGAGAGCTCAGGAAGAAATTTGTAGAAATAACATTTTATGGAGTGAAGCTCACTTTTCGCACTCCTGAAGTATTTGAAGAGGAAATTTTTTTATTTTTTGGGCTGTCAGATCAAAACAGATACTCAGTTACTACTCTGTGCATGTCATAGATGATACCCCTAAGGGATTTGAAGTGGGGATTTTTATTTTAGGGAAATGAAAGAAAAAGATTCCCAGTGTAGTTCATCTGGGCAGGAAGTTCACCTGAGGCTGTGTGACAAGGACTTGCAGGCGCTGTGATGCATTGTTCCTTATTTAGTTATTTATTTGTGTGTGTGTGTCTATGTGTGCAGATTCATGGATTTAAGGAGATCCAATCTGCCTTTCTTCAGTCGGGTTTACTCAAACTTCTAGTGAAGAAGTGTAGCAAAGGAACTGGATTCAGTAAGACTTGGCTTCTCCGAGACTTGGAGGTAAGAAAAGTGACATTTTGTAAAAAGTCAGGCTTCACACAGTGGCCTGAAAGGTTATTAGCAGTGCACTGCCCTCCTGGGGAGAAAGAATCAAGATTATCTCTAATTAATTAATTAATTATCTCTAATTTAAAAAATGTTCACTTAACTGTATCCCTGAATCTGCCTCCTTCTGCCCATCATAATCATGTAGATAATAGTCTAAATTCTTTGAAGCAGGAGCTGGTTTTCCACTAATCTGATTTTATTTAGAAAAAAATTTGCAGGACGAGACATTACTCACCTACTCAGATTGTTTTATGGATTTTATTTAGACTGTTCTTGAAAATTCCATTCTTCAGTTTAGAAAATTCTCTCAAAGAAAAGCATGATTTGCACAAGGTATTGCTGCAGTGCAGGTGGGGAGATCAATGCACACGTGGGCATGTCCTTTCACAGGAGTTGTTAATTGCTGAAAGATAAGTGTGGTTCAACTGTTAGTTATGTTTTATCTTAGGCAGGAGCTGTGTTAATTCATATTTAGGACTGTGCTGAAGCCAAAGGGCTGTTTTCAAAGGAGAGGGTGTGTAGGGGCATTGCTGGCATTTTGGTGATAGTCACCTTTGCTCTGTTTCTGTCTTGGGATCTTCAAATCTTTGATGTCCTGAAATGGTTAAAAAATTATTTTCTCAACTTTCTTTGCACTTTCAGCTAGTTGTCTTTGCAGCAGCATGGAAGGTGTAACTCATTAGTGAAGTGGGAAATGGTTTTGTTTTGTGTTTTGGGGGTTGTTTTTTTCTTTTGTTAGGTGTTGCTTCTTTGTACAATAGCATGTGTTAAGCACTCTCCAGGTCTGATAATGTTCTTCTAAAATGCTGATTGCAAATAAACTAATAATACCTACAGCTGTCACACCATATGCTACCTTTTTTCTGTGTAGATTTTGTCAATAATGCTGTATTCCTCAAAGCAAGATATCAGTTCCCTGGCTGAACAGGAGGATACTGAACTGGAAGACAGGGAACAAGATCAAGATGTGGAGCAGCCTGTTGTTGGTCCTGCTGATTTAGAGCAGAATAAACTTGATCCTCTGGAGGGCCTGGATGAAGCCACCAAAATATGCTTCTTGGTATTTAAATTACTTTACCTCCTTTTGGGTAAATGAGTATTTGCTAGTTGCATAAAACATTTGGTAATTCATACGGTTGTTTTTCTTCTAGATTTACAGACTATGGGTCTATGATTTCAATGCATCGTTCTTTAAAGAAAATAAAATAGAACTACACTAATGAATGCTACAAAATCATTATACAGTGTTTTGCTAAATTGCTTCTCATTATTGCTAATCCAGATATTAAGTTCATTAATTCTCTACCTACAAAGTGGAGAATAATACCTAGGTCATCCTTAAAGAAACTCATCTTTCTTCTCCCCCCTCTAATGTGGTTTGTTTGTTTTTTTCATTTCTTTTTGCTCCTTGCTCAGATGACACACGATGCACTTAATGCACCTCTCCATATTCTTCGAGCCATGTATGAGCTGCAGATGAAAAGAACGGATTCTTTTTTCCTGGAAGTTCAAAAGAGGTACGTGAGAGTCTGGGTCCAGCAGAGGAACAGTGGTGGGTGAAAATCTAAAATCCTCTCGGTGCTGAATAAGAATTCTTCCAAGGATAAGATTTGGTTTTCATGTTTCAAAAAGGAAATAAACTCCTGCTAAGTTGTATTTATGGAAGCAAGTCACCATCTTCTGAAACACATTACATGCTCTTTTCTATGTGGTAGCTCCCATATGAAGAGCTGCTATGGCTCTGAATTCTGTGAACTGAGGAAGAGTCAAGAGCTCACATGTGGCTTCTGGTGCTCAGAGCATCTCACAGAGGCACCATGTTCTCACAGAAATGAGTGATTTTGTAACATTTAAATCCTTTGGCTTGTTAGAACAGGGGAGCAGTTAACGTGATAAAAATAGGTAGAGTTTAATCTTTCCAAAACAGAAGGTGGGAAGATTTAATTTGCATTTAATTGCCCTAATTGAGTTTGCATTACTTTGGAAACACATTTGTGTATTTTTGGTTTTCTTTTGCCTCTGTTAAGGTTTGATGGGGATGTAATCACAACGGATGAGAGGATCCGGACGCTGGCTCAGAAGTGGCAGCCCAGCAAACGCCTGAGGCTGGAGGAGCAGAGTTCCAAGGCAGTGGATACAGATATGATCATCTTACCCTGTTTGGTATGGACGTCTCTACAAACAGGAGCAATTGGGAAATAGTGAATATTGGCATCGAGTAGCTTCTGTTTAGTAACTTCAAACCTGGGAAATCTATTTTAAACATCTGAAATAATCTGTTACCAATGTTTTATGTCAAAATGAGTGAGTAGGTACAAGATGCAAGTATTTCTTCCTTGTTATTCCTTCCTTAAGGAAGAGAAAGAACTTGATTCCCAGGTCAGGAGAACAAATTGTGATTGCAGGCTGCAATTTCCTCCCCTTACACAAGAGAGATTGTATCTCATTGCTGTAAGCTTATGCCATGCTACTGTTTTAGCATATCATTGTTATCTTACAGTAAGTTCAGCAGAACAAGGAAGCAATGAATTTATCTTGTAGAGTAGACACTACACTTGCAAGCTTTAGGTTTTGCATTCAATAGCAGGGTCCCACAGCTCTGCTTTATTCTGGGGGCTCGTTCCTGGCCGTGTGGTGTCACCAGCACAGCTGTTTATCAGTTGCATAGCAAAGGGCAAGGAGCTTCCTGAAGCAGTTTCACATAATTATAAGGGAAAAAATAGGCCTTTCAACAGCTTATACAGAGGCTGTGAAATACGCACCCCTGGAAATTGTCCAAACTTAACTGGACAAAACCCTGATTTTGAAGTTACCTCAGCCTTAAGTCGAATTTGGACCAAGTGATCTCCAGAAGTCCCTCTCAACTTGCCTCATTTCATGGCACGGGGTAGCTTTACCTCTGTAGGTCAGCTTCAGTTAACACTTCTGGTTAGAATTCTAACTGCTGTTTCCACAAATGCATCAGTGTACAGTGAGGTCTGCTGACATAAACAGTGTTTCTCAGGAAATACGTCCCTGTAGCTGTGTGAGAGATCCCACTTCTGTGGGTTTTTTGGCAAATTCATCTGTAAATTCACCTTGCAGTTTGACTGGTCAGATATCCAAACATAAGGCAGTAAATTATTGACAGCCTATTTTTAAACTTGCGTTTCTCTTCTTGCAGTCAAAGCCTGTGCTCTGTGATAAAGCAACAGAAGAAACCAATCCTGTTGCCCAGAAACTCATCACCAACACGGAGAGTGACCTGCAGCTCAGCTATGCCAAGCAGCGACGCACCAAGAGTTCCATTCTCCTGCACAAGGAGCTGGACTCCAGGAGTAAAAAGGCTGTGAGGGACTACCTGTATCGTGTGAATGAGGCAATTGCAGTTCTGTATGCCAGGCATGTGCTGGCATCCTTGTTAGCTGAGTGGCCTGATGATGTGGCAATAAATGAGGAAATCCTTGACCTGAGTGGCCCAGCCCATATGACATACATCCTGGACATGCTGATGCAGCTAGAGGAGAAGCAGCTGTGGGAAAAAGTAAGTGGATTTCACTTAGATATGTGAGCAAAACCTGTGCCTACATGCCACGAGACTCTGACTAACAAAAATACTTGCAGTTCCTTTTTTTAACTAAATTGAAACTCCAAAATTTAAATTAGTTCTGAAAAACCCGTTGGAATCTGTCAGTGTCTTGATGTGCTGATCTTGTTAACAGAAAATGGAAAAACTAGCTCTGTGGAGAGAACTCTTTCACTTATGAAAGAGAAATTGGTAAAATAGGCAGTCTGTTCTGAAAATAGGCAATCTAGATGGTAATCTAGAGAAATTGGTAAAATAGGCAGTGCCTTTTAAAAGCTGCTTTTGCTTAGATCTCAATGTGTATATTGTAATACCTGCTACTCCACTGATGAGCTGGTGGTGGAAGTGATCTTGGAATTACAATAGAATGTTGTAATGAAAGTGTCAGCTCAAGGCTTCACGGCAGTCAAAGCAAATCAAGTGCTGAGAATCTTCAAAGAAGGAATGAAAAATAAAGCAGAAGGCATTGATATGCCACTGAACCAATAATGTGCACTCTTTTGGACTGCAGTGACTCCCTCATCCCATTAAAAAATGTAAATAAGGTGCAGTACAACTGGAAGAGGCCTAAGAAGAATAGCAGGGATTATTACAGCCATGGTATAACTTCAGTATGAGGAACCAACTGGTTTTCTTCGTTCTGGATCTTTCCCCTTGTGGGGCATTGAGGGAGGAGGAGTAGTGGAAAAGTCTGTTCCTCTTTCTCTGTAGATTTAAAGCAGTAAATAGCATGCAAAAGTTAAGAGCAAGTATTATTCACTGGCCCTCCCAGTAAGAAAACAAAGGAGTGTCAGATTAAGGTAATAAGTGGCAGGTCCAAAACAAACCAAAAGAACAGGTTCTTGACACAGTATGTCATGGAAATTGTTGCCCCAGGGTGTTTTAATGGGTTCAGAAAAGGGCAGGATGAACTGATAGAATAAAATCTATTAAGACATATTAAATGCAGAAGTATAGCCTTTGTCTTAGGCTGTTCTGCAGGTGCAAGGCAAGGAGTGCATTCAGGGAACTGCTACATGCTGCCTTTGGTTTTTAAATTCCCTCTCCCAAGAAATCAGTTTTTGGCTGATTTGGACATGAACCTGCTGGTCTGAGCTGGTGTATTACATTTTATAGGAGGAGTTAGAAGATGGCAGGTGAAGAGATGTAATGAGTTGCTCTGATGACCTGAAATGGCCTCAAGTAACAGAATTCCCCATTCAGGGCTTTTGTGCACTTTGAAAAAATAAGAGAAAGGGAGACTCGGGTGGTTCTGAATTATATTTAGTGTATCCTGATATAGATTAAAGGGCATTTTTGGGAGGTTTTAAAGGCAGAAAACTTGCATCTGCTGCTTTCAAAACTTCAGCCACCTAATTGATACTTAATCATTTCTGCTTAGGCACAGAGTTGTACATTTTTGAAGGCTAAAATGTATGACATATTCTATTCAAATCAAAACCTGTAGGTATAGAACGCAAAGGTGCCTGTTTAGTATGTTAACAAAGTTGTTTATCTTACTTGATTACAGCTTTAGTTTGCTGTTAATTACTTTATGGATTAGCCTTGATTCTAGCAGTTGTGGGAAGAGATGTAGCCAATATCTGCCATGTTTTTATCAAATAAAGAATGAAAGATCCAGAACAGAGGACAGAGTGAAATCTTTTGTGCTTATGGAGATGACACTTGGTAGGCATCATTTGTGAATTTATCTTGTTTCTTGCTGGTACCTTGATTCCCTCTTCCAAAATACTGTGTGGCTGGACATGACTCGTGTCAGCCATCAGCATGTAGAGCTGTAAATGTTCTTTTGACAGTAAATTGTATTTACATGACATTGCTTCTCCCCAGATTCTCCAGAAAGTGCTGCATGGGTGCAAGGAGAACATGCTGGGGACCATGGCCCTGACAGCCTGTCAGTTCATGGAGGAGCCAGGGATGGCAGTGCAGGTGCGGGAATCTCAGCATCCTTACAACAACAACACCAACTTCGAGGTAAGGCAGGCATGGATTACAGTGCATGACTTGAAGCTGAAATCACCGAGGGGTTGGAGCAGAAGCCTCTCAGAGTTCCATTTGGGTATCTGTGGGACTCCTGTGCTTGAAGCAGCCGTGAAGTCTGTTCAGTCTTGCTTGGAAAAGGCTGATGTCAGATAGCTGAGGCCTTGCCCTGCAAAGAAACGTGTTCAATCACATGTTCGTTGTGTTATTGTAATTCAATCATACGAAAAGTGCATAACTTACATGGTTTTACTGTGCACGTATCAGAAGTAGCTCAGATTTGGAAATGGTTTCAAGGCCTTAATGATCAAATATTTCTACCCTTCCATCCAAAGATTTGTTTCAGTTGGACTGTTACTCCCTTGTGCTGTTAGATAAAGTAGGAGTGGTGTCTTTTTTCTTGTATTTCTCATTTTAGACTCTTCCTCTGACACAAACAGGGGATTTTCTGATTTTCTTTTCTTGATACTGTATGAAAGCATTTTTCTGATATAGTTTGGAAGTAATTACTGGCCTCCAGGCAGTCTTGGGATTTTTAATTTTAATTTCCCTGCTGCTCTGACTCTTCTGATTTTTATTTTTAAAATGCATATAACCCCTTAGGTTCTGGCAGTGAGATCAGTATCAGCAACAATTACTGCTTTTGAAAAAGCAAAGCATTGCTGGCAATTAATTTTACATGCTTAACAGCTAATGTGAACAATAGGCCAAGCTTTACATTTGTTAAATCAGCTCTGGGTAAAACTATCAAAGTGTTTTTTACTCATGGAGATACTGTAATATTTTTTATATCTCCCTTGTTTGTATGGTGACAGTTTAGTGGGTTCTGGGTGGTACAGTGTGACAGGACACACAGCTCCTGTGTTTATTTCTCAGGATAAAGTTCACATTCCCGGTGCTATCTACCTCTCCATCAAGTTTGACTCTCAGTGTAACACAGAGGAGGGCTGTGATGAGCTGCTCATGTCCAGCAGCAGTGATTTCCAGCAGGATCGGCACAGCTTCAGTGGGTCTCCTCAGAAATGGACTGATTTTGAGCTTCCAGGTGAATATGCCCTGATTTAAGGTTATATAGGATATTGCTGGGACTCCTGAGATAAACTCCTGATGAGTTAAATGTGGATGTTCCTGAGATGTGTAGGAAAAAAGCCAATCCTTTCCTTGTCCCACTCCATTTGCTCTGACGTGCTACTCTTGCATTTGTTTCTCAAAAGTGGCTTATCTGTTGTTGTGCTGTGACCTTTTCTTTCCAGCCTTCAGTCAAAGCATGCACTCAGCTACTGGAAACAAATTTGATCTTGGTTCTGTTCCAGCACAGTCCTTGTTCTGCACGATACTCACTTACATTGTTTATGCCTTGTCTTACTTTCCACAGTAAGCACATTAAAAAAAAAAAAAAAAAAGATAGGCTTATCTCTGTCTCCGTGCTCTGCTGCTGCTCTGAGCAAAGAGAGCCAGTGCCAACGCCTTGGCTCCAGCTGGTGCCACAGAGCACAGCTGGAAAAAACCCAGGGTTTGACTGCCAGCTGCACTCTGGATTCTCTAAGCACATTTGCAAGAGCCCAGTGCAAATGCCAGGGAGCTCAAGGACTGCATAGTCCCCTGCTTCTGACTTTAAATTGTTTTAACCCTCTGAGCACTGGGGCACTGCAGGAAACTGTCAGCACCTGTAAAGAGATTTAGGAACTTTCTTAGCAAACCAATTCGGGTTACAAGCTGCTGGTTTTGAGTTACAAGGTGCTAGTTAGAAGCAAATGTGTGTTCTGTAGAAATATTTTAAATTTTTGTGAACTTCTGTCTTCCTTTTCCTCCCGAATAGTTGCAGAGGTTTGCCAAGGAGCTGAACTTCGAGGCCCATTGTTTAGAGCAGCTTTGGCTGTGAAACTTGAATTTCATCTTGTGAAAGTTCATTTCCAGCCTAGGCTGTCTGGGTTAAGGCTCTTGATTTCAGCAGGTTTTAGCTGAAATCAGACATTTAAAGGCTTCTGGGCTTTTCGTTTGATTGCAGGGCTTTCTCCTATGAGTAGGAGAGAACATTGTCTCCATTTCATGATAAAAAGGGAAATTCTTTTTTAGATATTTCCTTTTAAATCCTAAAAAATGTTTTCAAAATTCTTGTTGTTCATGAAACTTTAAAAATTCTGCTTCCCAATGAAAACTAGCCTCAAGACATTCAAGATGTCTCTTGAATGAAGACATCTAGGATTAATTCATTTCAGACTTTTCATTTAAATTGTATTTGAGATGGCAAAACTAACTCAGGAGGTAGTAATGTGGGCTTTCTTCCTTCCCTGCACACAGGAGACACACTCTACTACCGATTTACTTCTGACATGAGCAACACTGAGTGGGGTTATAAGTTTACAGTGACAGCAGGTCATCTGGGAAGGTTTCAGACAGGTAAGAGATGCTCAGAATGTATTGAAAAGGACCTTTTTTAGTCATTTTGCCCAGCTTTGAGAGACCTGTGGTTATCCCTTTTTCTTGACTTAGAGTTTGCATTCAGTGTCTTAGAAATAACATGATCAGGTTTGTTCAAGTTGAAACTCAACTGATGTCTCTTACTTCCTGTGACTTTGGGGTAGAAATACAAAGTCTTCACAGAGACTTGGAGATTACAATTATCATAATGTAATTTGCATCCAAAATCTCATTATATGATAGTAATTACACAGAGTATTTAGTAAACACTCTGGGATGCTGTAATTAGAAACAGAAATAATGGTAATTGCATTTTTCAAAAGTGGTTATCCATTAAAATTGGATGGTTCTGGGTCTAATTTCTAGCATAAGAGGTTTTGTTCGTTTATTTTAGAGTTCAAATATTTTGAATGAAATTGAGGCTGGTGGATAATTTGCTATCAGCAAAACTCTACAGCATATCACATAATATGTGTTTTGTTTGCCTTATTTGGGCAAAAATTTAATTTTGGCTATGATTCTAATTTTTATGTATGTTTTGCCTCAGAAAAGAGTTGCCATGTCAGGATGTAATCTAGAATTCTCTCAGATCTTTGTTGGTATTTTAAGTCAGTATTTCTGGCTTGCCAGAGCAATACTTGGTGTATGGAGAAAACTGACTATGTGAACAGAATGTGTCCCTACAAAACTTAACAGCTGTTTGAATTTTCTTTTTTCCAGGGTTTGAAATTCTAAAGCAGATGCTGTCTGAGGAAAGGGTAATTCCTCACCTCCCACTGGCCAAAATCTGGGAGTGGCAGGTGGGGGTGGCATGTCGCCAGACGGGTCACCAGCGCCTGAAGGCCATCCACCTGCTCCTGAAGATAGTGCAGTGCAGCACCCAGGGGTGAGTGCACTGCTCCCCGTCCTGCACTGATGGCAAAGGGCAGGGCAACAAAAAGGCACTAAATTGATACTATTTTGAAGCAAAAAACCCCCTGTGATTTGAAGGAGGTATTCTTAATTTGCTGGTCGCATACAATTTACAGTGCTTTGATAGCAGAAATTTATTACTTTCTCTTCTTTCCTGGCCTTTAAAAAAGTCCAATGAATTCAAATGTTGTAAAGAAAAAAAAAAATCACCCCAAAACAGGACAAAGGTAGATTTCAATTAATTTTCAGAAAATTAATCTCTTTGTATTAGTTACACTGCAGAATTAAGGTAAGGATGAAATAATAACCTGGTGAAGTGATGATCTGATTCTCTGAAAAGTAAATAGATTTTAAATTATTATTTTTAGTTGTACCACTAAGCTTGTAATTGAGTTTTAGAAGGCATATGTGTCCTTAAGCTTATGTATGTATGGCATGAGTATCTCTAATGCAAGAGCGTTTAGCAAAGGGATTATTTTTTATTTTTAACTGTCACAAATGTATGGTTTTGTTCTCTTAAATTTGATTTGGTTTTGGTTTCTGTCCCACCTCCCCATTCCCAAAAATGGGCATGGTGGTTACTCACTATTGCATCACAATTTCATTTAAATTACTTTTTTTCAGGGACTGTGACCTCACCTTATTGAAGCCACTTTGGCAGCTTTTCACCCATATGGAAAACAACTCGTGTCATGACACAGCCAAGCCTGGTATTCTCCTTCCTCTTCATCGTGCACTGGCAGAACTCTTCTTTGTGACAGAAAACAGAGTAACTGTAAGCAGTTCCTGTATTTGTATCCCTCCTTTCCTCAGTGTTGGGATTGACAGAGAATTCAGTGTTACACTAATTGCAGTTTTCCTTTATCCCTCAGAGCTACAGAAACATTAACAACTTTCTCTTATGGAGTGTGGTAGCAAATTCTAAGTAGAGAGGAATTCTGTTGCCTTATCCATCATGGGACTTTAAGTAATAGTTATGACTATTCAGGCCCTAAAGCCACTGTTTATTCTGAGAGGAATGCTGGTTTAATAATTAATTTAAAGTTATTTGCATGTGGTTTTTGTGGAGTTGATTTTGAACTTTAAATATGAGCAGTGTCATGAGCTCATTTCTGTGATCACAAACTGTGCTCTAGTCCAGGAGAGTCTGGTGTGCAGTTCTGATACCTTTGGTTCTTGGAGACTGCTCTAATGATCAGCATTTTAATGTTAATTAGAAGAACACCATTGGTGTTCATTGCATGTTTTCTGCCTGCAGGAGCTTGGATCTCTACAGGAGTATTTGCTTGCCTTAAATACTGAAGATCATCTTCATCGCTGCACAGCACAGGTAGGATTGCACAGCCCCAGGGCTGGGTAGGTCTGTGATCTTTGTGGCAGACACTGAATGATTTCTCATTGCCCAGTGGAGTTTATAAAAGAGATATTAATGTACTTGGGCATTACAGTACCTTGACAAGCCTCTGAAAGTTGTGAGTGAACTGTGCACAAAAGCTTTTCTGGGATATTGGGAAGAAATTCTTCCCGTGAGGGTGGTAATGCCCTTGCACAGACTGCCCAAAGCACCTCTGGCTGCCCCATCCCTGGAAGTGTCCAAGGCCAGGTTAGATAGGGTTTGGAGCAATGTGGTCTGGTGGAAGGTGTCCCTGCCTGTGGCAGGGAGTGGAATGAGATGATCTTTTAGGTCCCTCCCAACTCAAACCATTCCATGATTCTGGGTCTCTATTTCTATTCAGTTTCATACAAGCATTTCTTTACACTTTGAGGAGAATATTCAGTGTGACTTTGTTTTTCCTTTTCTCTTGTAGGCCCTGAAAAACATTGCTGCTATCAGCCTTGCCATTAACTATCCAAACAAATCAACAAGTTTCTGGAATGTTTAATACTGGCTCAGGCCGGAGTGCATGGGATAGAGTAGTTTGTCCATAGGACATTGGAACAAACATCTTAACTTCGTTCAGGAAAAGTTCCTTCAGCTTCAGTGTATGAGCACTCTGCAGCCTTCCTTCCTTCCACCTTGATGTAGAATTTGTAAAAGTAACAGCGCACTTCAATGAAAAAGCACATCCTGAAGTAACTCACGCGTCGCCTACAGTTATGTATGCACATATTGTAGCATGTTAGAGTAAACAGAACAATATTGTTTTTTATTCAGAGAGGAAGTAAGGGAAAGAAGGTAGCTGAAGTATGAGAATGGAAGGCCCCCACGTTGGTATCATCTGCTCCCGAGGAAACTTGATCCATGGAATGTGTCAGCTTCAGAAAATACTTCTGAACTCGGAGTGATGCCATCAGCAGCATCTGTTGTACATCTTCAGAGTGAAACAGGCAAACCAGAATCTGGTGGCTGCTGCAGAAATGGTCCACGCTTGAATCCTGTCATTTTTGCTTTGGAGGCTACTACCCAAGGAAAGGATTGCAATCCTTACTAAACTACAGGTTGTAAAACAAATTGTGGGCGATTTGCAAAAGCAGCTGAAGGATTCCAGTTTCAGAGCATCCTTGTGCAAGAGCTTACGTTTCTCCTGTTCTTTGATTCATTCATCTGGGTCACCTGTTCTTGCCTTGCTTTATCTCCAGTGTATTATTCCAAATAGCCCATTATTGTAGTGCAAGAGAGCAAAGGCTGGTCCTCAGTCACAAGGCAGTGGTGATACGAAGATGAGGAACTTACATGTTTCTCAAAAATCACATCTTTACAAGATATTATTCACAAGACTTTTTTCCCTTTAGTTATTTCAATATTAGTAGCTTAGGAGGTCCTTCTTGGCAATGTTGGGAATGCAGACTCCCAGCACTCAGGGTGGGGTTAATGATCAATCCACTCTTATCTTACAGAGCAATAACCACATTCCTCTTAGTGAACATGGAATGAATGGCAGACCTTCTATGCTGAAATAAATTGGCTTTCTTCCTGCACAGCTACATTGGTTATTCCCTTTCCAAAGAGTTTAAAAGAACACAGAAAGATTTGGGGGTGTATTTTGTGTACCATTGCACAGTTTGTAGAGCTGGTCTTGTAAAATATAAATTCAGATTACTTTTAATGCTAATTATTTTCTTCTTCCCTTCTTCACCCCAGCACTGGACTATGGAACAAAAAGGCAGCCAAAAGCTCTAGTAGTAAGTGAATGCAATTTGTGTAAAGCAGTGGCTCTGTCAAGAGGGAATGTATTTATTGACCCTGCTTGTCCAAAATTTGAGTGGTGCCCAAATACCAGTGCACAGGAGCCCTGCTTTGGGGGGTGTCCTCTGAACTGATGGTCTTGTCGGCTGGGGCTGGAGTTTAAGGGTGGCCCAATCTCCCTCTGAGAGGGAAACATGCAGTAATACATCCCTCGGATTTTTTTTGATGGCCTCTAGTGCTGTAGAGTTTCGTTTTGACTTCTGTTCAGCCACGTGAGTGCACAACGAGTGCTTGAATCAGAATGTGTGAGTATTCTGCCTGAAAGACTTAAAAATGAAGACCAGGAAGCACCATGCTGAAGCCATTGCCTTCAGGAATGGAGTGGCTCTCAGCAAATGAGAATGCCAGGATTCAGGAAAAGTGTAGTATTTATCAAAGATTGAAAGGAAGCAGAGAGATGCTGTTCTGAAAGCCCTCCTTGAGCATCCTGAGTTGATTTCCTTAAAGACATCACGATGGGAAGGGAATTATCAAGGTTGTGGTGTACCTTTAACGCACAGATCATTCTGTCACATCCAAGCAAGGTGTTTGAGTTTGCAGCCTCCCTGCAGGGGAGTCAGAGATCCCTGGGGAACCAACTGCTTCACACCTTGTAATTGTTTGAGCAGAGTCTGGGCACGGGAGTTGCTCCACCAAAAGGAGATGTTCCTAAACTGATGTCAGGGAGTCCTATGGATGGGGCAGGTGAGCACTTGGAAATTGCTTTTCTGGAGCAGTAGGACTTCCTATTCACTGCCTCCGTGGGCATCCATGGCTGAGGAATCACGGATATGCAATGGGCTGCTGTGCTGAGCCGTGCAGCTGCTGAGATCTGCCTGTTCAGTCAGAGAAGGCTTTTTCTTTTTTCACATCAGGGATGAAGACTGTAAATAAACCATTCATAGAACCTGTCACAGCTCTGTCATAGTCACGTTTTTTTCTGTTGGACTGTCCTTTTGCTTTCTGGATGAAGACACAAGGCTGCAAGGATGACACAGGAGTGGCCAGAATTCCTTGCTAGGCATTACCACTCAACTTACTCTACCAGCAGTGACTGGCCTCATGAGTCAGTCATCTTGCCCTGAAGGAACTGTCTAGGAACAGTGTCCACTAAATATAATTTCTACCCACTAGATGGAACTGAAGGACTGTGACCTGAGTTGACACTGAATCTGTTGCTGCCTTATAACTCAAATCATTAATTATGGATTTTTTAACAGACAAGAAACACTGATTTTTTTTTTTTTTTTCTTCTGGTAGCTCTAAAGAAAGGAGTAGAATACCAATAATGAATTTTCATGATCAATCACATTTTGAAAATTATGCAGAAGTTCCAAGTGGATGTGAATGATGCTATTGAATTGTATAAAGCTGTCTGGAAAACAGGTATGCTGAAAAAAAATGTGCCTAATATAAGAAAAACTAAAAAAGTTGTCCTGCCTGAATCACCTATGATGTATTTAAAACAAACCATATTGTTCCTAATGATACATTTGACTTGCTTTCATTAAACACTTAAAAACGAGAGTTTTATAATTTCTTTTCTTACGGGTTTACTACTTTGCAATTTTTATCAGTTGTTTAAAATATATCAGACCTTTAGATTTATTCCAGTTCAGTTCAACATGTAAAAAGAAAGCTCCAGATGTGGGTAAAATATGCAAATGAAGAGAAATATATTGTAAAAATTCTATAAAATCAAAAAAAGTACAACACAGTGTCTGTTTTTTGTTTGTTTTTCTCCTCTCCTCACTGGATGTTTAATGCTGGAGTTTGCAGTGAGATCCAGGGTTTTTTTAGGAGTCCTCATTTTCCATGCCTGTAAGCAAACCTGCCTGTCCCCATGTGGTTGGTAAATATCTGATACTGCATCGAGCTATGCAGGAACCAGACTCTGGAGTCGTCTCTTAAATTCCAGCCCTGCTGTTTACATTCCAGTGGCCTTACCCTAAAAATTCAGTTTTCCCGTGGGTATCCATTGGTTTCAGTGCCTGTGTGTATTTACTTTGAGACCTGAAAAGCACATCTGGAGGCCCCAGTAAAGCTGAGATTTGTATTAGTAGGTGTTGATTCTAATTAGTGATATTTACCGGCAGAGGTCTTTGTGCCTACCTGGTCCAGTGGGTTTAATTGAAAAGGTTGTTTGCCTTGGGTTTGGCTCAAGGAAAGGGCTGTGTCGAAGTCAACATCTTTCTGTATTTGCCTAAAGCTGCAAGTTGTTTCCTTGGAGAATGGTCTAATTAGGTAATTTTATTAAACACAAATAAATAATGGGATTTGAGGGTGTGGGAGAGCAAGGATTGTTCCCTGAGGTTTGAGGTTTCAGCTGATAAACATGAAAAAAATCAGTGTAATTGCTCTGAAATGTAGTGTGGTGCCAGGCATTGGAATGTAACAGAGGGCACATCCATAGCACTTTGGATCTGCTTTTCAGATCAAGTTCATTAAGACTGTTTTTCTTCCAAGAGATCAAAAGTAGGCTGCAAGTTAGCTTAGAGATGGGTGACTTTTTAAAATCTACTTTTAGGAGAAGGTTGAGTGGTGTTTAAAACAGAACTGGCCCAATCCCTGTGTTTTCACAGCCCAGCTTAGGTCTGGTGTTTCCAGTGGGTTTTGTGCCTCACAAACATAAGGGTAAGACCTGCCTGTTTATACCATTTTAAACCTGGAATGGCTGTCTGCAAATCCCCAGAGTATGCTGCTGGAAAATCTGGGCACCCTGGGGCAGAACAAGGCCCAGTAATCTGATTTTGTTCTTCCCCTTTTCAATGGTGAACCCCCCTGAAGTGAATTGTGTTGGGTCTGCTGGGGAGGCACCAGCACAGGCATTGTTCCTGTTTCCAGGGGACAAACCACAACCAGGGGAGCCTCTAAAAGCATGACCTGGCCTTTAGGGAAAGCTCTAGAATGTTGGAAAATACATTAGTATAAGTAAAGAGGTTGGTTTTCAGCACTGGACCAGGAGGTCAGGCTGGATAATAACTGGAACAAAGAATGGCTGTTGGTAAAATGGCCTGGAAAAACAGGAACTGTACTGGGATTTGTAGGGGGAAACTGAAGTCTGGCCCACCTCACCGCTGCATTTAAAGCAAAGTAGTCAACCCTGCTTCAAGTGAATAAGAGAGAAATCCACTGTGAATAAGGAAGAAATTAAGTAAGAGGTGAAGGAAGTAAGATTAAAGCTCATTCTTTCCATGACGGTCAGGCCTAATGCAATCAGGTCTATTCTGCAGTAAAATCTTTCCTGATTTTTACCTAAGAAAGAACAAATAATAAAAAGCTGGTACCCAGCTCCAGCCCAGACTGCAGTCAGCCTCATATGTGCGTATGCAGGAATAAAAATTTAAAAAAAAAAAAACAAACTCTTTTTTCCTCCAACTGGAAACATCCACAAGCATTCCTGATAAATAGATGGAAATCTTGGGCAGTTTTGTAGTGGTACTTAGCATTTAGAGATTCCCATTCCTTGAATATAAAAATAATCAATGTTTGGGTTTAGGGACATGGGAAAAGAGGGGGAGAAGGGATAACTGGTCTGTGTTGAAGATGGGGTTTTTTCCCCACAAGTGCTGAGCAGCTGGCTGGGGAGTTTTTCCTACTAATCCTTTTCTGACAACTGCAATGAATTTTTTTTCAGCTGGTTTCTTCTTTCCATTCCCCACTTTACTGTCTGACTTTCCATAATCTTACTGCATAAATCTTATTGCATTTTGGAGGTTTTTTCTTAACATTTGCAGTGCAAGTAACAAATATTTAAACTTGTGTTGCATGGAAAAAGTCAGTTTTACGAAACCTAAGGAAATGTGAATTGAAGTGCCTGCAAATGTTTGTCAGTGGTACCCTTCTCTTAGAGGCTCATTTCCAAAACACTTTGTTGGCACCTCCTCACAGCTGGATCATCACATCCTGGAGGTGTTGGTAAGGCCACACTAAATTCTTTTTAGCTCTGTATAATGAGTCATTCCCCTTACACTGGCACAGGGGAAGCTGGCACTGAAGCTGTGGCTGCCCCATCCCTGGAAGTGTTCAAGGCCAGGCTGGACAGGACTTAGAGCAACCTGGTATAGTGGAATGTGTCCCTGCCCAGGGCAGGGAATGGAAGGAGATGAGCTTTAAGGTCCTTTCCAATCCCATTCCATGATTCTCTGATCTTTGACACACCTTCGTGTTGTGGGCTGGACCTCCGTTCTCACCTTGCTGCCTTTCAGACACCCAAAGGTTTTAACTTCCTCAACCACATAAATCAACAAAACACCTGAGGAATCACAGGAAATGCTTCCTCTTATGATTTTATACTTTCTAATCAGCAAAAGCATCCTGTGCAGATTTTCCTCTCCAGTAAGTCATCTATGATAGGACTTCAATGTGCGTATGTAGGTAGACATTTACTGGGGCTTCAGTTCATCACTGTGCTTATCTTGGATAAAGTTAAATATGGAATTGAGGTGTAATCTTAAGCACATCTAGTTCAGCTTTTAAAGGTAGGCTTTAAATTGGTTTTGTTGCCTTGGAGCCTAAACAGCCCGTGCTGTCGATGGGAAGTGCGCAAATCATGTGGCTTTCCCTCGCATCCAGCAGAATCTGCAAAGGCAGAAAACAAAAAGATGGATTCTTGAGTCAGGAGAAGTGTTGAGTCAGGAGACCTTTAGTCTCATCATCTTGCTTGAGAACAAATCATGTCTGCGTTTCTTAACCTTCTCCTCTACATCAACCACCCACAGAAAGCTCATTCATCAAAAATGTCAATGGTTTCTCAGAAATCTCCCCACTTACACCTTGGGGTTTTTATTCCTCTGAGTAGCAGGCTGGGCTCCTTTCTCCCCACCAATGTTTTTTTTTTTTGGTGGGGGGGGCGGGGGGGGGGGGGGGG
>VXAD01005473.1:1312806-1335932 GCA_013399195.1 Dicrurus megarhynchus | reverse complement strand
TTGTTGGGGGGGGCAGTGGGGGGAGTGAGGGGTGGGGTTGATTGTTTGCTTGTTTTGGTTTTTGGTTTTGTTCCTTCATAATGTGAGTGTTAATATTTAAAAAGATCATTTCATCCTCTGTGGGGTCAGTATTGGATACACTACTGGATTTTAAATGACATTATTTTTTCCCCCCACTCAATTGCCAGTTTCAAAATACGGTGTGATGCGTTTGATCTTTTGCCACCTTAATTTTCTGCAGAAGATGGCTCAGCCTCTTCAGAGATGATGGCATCTGGGAGGGTGTGCTCAGTGCTCGCTGCTCTGGCTCCTGCCTTTCCCTTAGACCGAGGAAGGCAATCCTATGGGGGCAAACCTGGGGAGCTGAAAATAGTTGCTTTATTTACCAGAAACTCAAAGCCTCTCTGACGGTACAGCAAATCTCTTCTCCCTTTGCACTAATAATGCTTAGCACCAGCAGAGCTGCTGCTGGGAGGTTACAGCTTGTCTTTAATTAAGCCGACATAGAATTAAGGGGGAATATCCATGGATGAGGAGCGTGGCCTGATGTCCAGGAGGTCTCAGGGCCTGTCCCCTGTGCTTGTGCTTGCCGTGCACTGCAGGAATTACTCTGCTCCTCGAGGCTTCCTCACAGCCAAAACCAGTGTTGGAAGGGCACAAGAAAGATCCCTCCAGCTCCCTGGGTGTTTTTCTAATGCCCGGTGCCCCTTTGTGGGGGCCAGTGAAGGCTCAGGGCAGCCGCGGTGCCGGTGCTCTCCAGGCTGAACGGCTGCCGCTCTTAGGGAGTTTTTCTGCACTAAAATCACGTTTCCTCCCCGGTTCGTTGCCTCGAGCGCACCCCGAGCCCTCTCCAGGCAGCCGAGCGCGGAGCTTCGCCAGCCGGGAACGCCGTGTCCCGCCCGGGGCCCGGGAAGCGCCTGTTCTGGAACAGCGGCGGCCTCAGGGCCCCGGCGCTGCCCGCCCCCGCAGCGGCTGCCGGGCCTCGGGGCAGCGCGGCCTGCCGGCTCTGCGGGCCCGGGGCAGCTGGAGATGCACCAGCTCCCCCCGCTAAAAGCAGCTCTGAGGCTTCTCCGAGCCGCAAACCCCGTGTGTGATACTGCTGGGACAGCTCTGCCTTTTGCAACGCGTGTTCTGTTCCTGGGCTGCTGCGAAGGAGGAGTTTGCATTCCCCGGGGGAGTTCTGGGTTTCCCCCGGGAAGCAGCACCCTACCCCTCACCTCACCCTGGGCCAGCACTCTGGGGCAGCCCTGGCCTCCCCTGGTTTGTGTCCAGTTTGTCCCTCCTCAGGATGTGGCTCATGGCACACGAGTGGCCCGCCTTTATAACCTTGATGCTGGCATGGGCTGCCAGTGCCGGTGGTCCCTCATCTGCTCAAGGCAGCCTCCGGCTTTTTCCTTTTAAGACTTTTCCTCCTTGGTGTGGAGTGGAGTGGCTGTACACGGGGTCACACAGTTGTCAGTGCAACTGACCCTTGGCTTTAATTACAAACTAGTCCTTTGGAAAGCCTCGGATAAATTAAACCAGACAATTGCAGCTCAGCCCCAGCTGGTGAGCAGTTGGTTCACTTGGGCATTCAGGAGCCCCTGTCTGTGGCCGAACTCGACCCAAGTGTGAATCTCTCTGGGCAAAGGCTGGTGTTGGTGTCCCACCACTCATCCCCAACAGCCCCTGGCTCCCAAGCCAGGCTCTTCAGTTTGACCCTCTGAGTTTCTCTGTGGTGGCACAGCCAAACTCCTGTCTCAGACATGTCTCTTCTGGCTGCTGGATCTCCCAGGAGGGTTTTGCTGCACCAGAGCCCCACTTTCTGCAGGGGTTGTGGAAGAAACAAGGCAAGACAGGAGCCTGGGGCTGTTTGGGGGTGCTGCACCAGCAGACACCGTGTGAGGGATATTGGGCTGACCTGCTGTTGATCACGGTTTTGCTCTGGGTGCTGCCCTCAGGCTTCTTGGAACAGCTGCACAACCCAGCAGCAGCATTTCACCTCTCCCACTGCGGGTGCCTGGGATGGGAGCAAGGGAGGCTTGAGGGTGGTGTCCAGCTAAAGCAGTGGGCACGGCACCTGCACTCCCCAGCCAAACCCTGGACACCTCTACAAGCCAGAGAGCAGCAGCCCCAGGCTGCAGCTGCAAAGGGTGACACCGGAAAAGGAGCATCTGGCAAGCAGAGCTGGGTGATGCCCAAAATAACCCATCCCTTTGGGGTGCCTGCTGCAGAGCCGAGACCCCGCCGTGCCCTGGGAGCGATGGAGCAGCCCTGTGCACACCCACACATTTCCATGGGCTGCTGAGAAACCCCGCCCTGGCTTCCGCCCCGGGGGATGCTGCAGGAGGCAGATTTGTGCTCGGTGTACCCCCATCCTGCTTTTTCAGCAATTGCCTCCCACGGCCGTGATCCAGCCCCGGCGCCTTCCCGGGAAACCCTGCCAGCTCGTAAACCACTTTTAATCTCTCAAGAAGGTCCTTTGTGCAGCCTTTTGTCAACAGGGCCTGTCCCATTGCTATAGCTACGGCCCCTTTGCTGCCGGACACACCTGTTTGTTTTTCCAGCTCCTTTCTGTTGCCGTCAGATTTCTCTGCCACCTAAATAAAAATACTGAGAAAAGCCCTGCCCTGGTCCTGTGCCCTCCTTGCCCTTCCCGATTAAGGAAACTCCTTGCTCCCCTGGGATCAGTTTTCTGCAGGCAGTGGGCTCAAAGCAGCCTGCTCAGCCAGGGACCCTTGGTATGGCTTTGTTTTCTGGTTATTACCCTTAAAATTACTGTGGGCTGGGGATGGTGTTGTTTGCAGCCAGTTCCCCAGGTGAAGCAGATTCCTTGGGAAGGGCCAGGAGTGGTGATGTCCCCATGGCCCCTCAGCAGAGATTTTGCAGATACATCGTGGGGTTTTCTCATCGAATGCTCCTCACCTCATGCATAAAACTCCCCCAAATTAGTGCTTTTGGAATATCAACCTCATGTGTCCCCTTGGGCAGCCTGAAGTGCCCCGGCCCCTGGGTTCAGCACAGCGTGGAGAAAGGCCTTTCCCTTGTAGGATTCTGCTTTCCCTGGCACCTGGAGTCTTCCCAAGGGTTTGCGTTGCCTTTTAGAGACACTTAAAAAAGGAAAATATTCCACGTTCATGAGCTGTGGTTGTTGTGTTCTCAGAGAAAAAAACCCAGAGACAGAAACTATCCTGGGGAAGTTGCCCTTCATTTGCAAGGTGTTTCTCCTGCACCAGGTTTGGATGGCGATGGGTTTCAACAGCAATTCTGTGAACAGAGAGCTTATTGTTACCTTAAGGGGTGACTTAACCACAGGAATCCCGCTTTTGTCTTCTCGTGTTTCATTTCTTCCCCTTCCAGATGTAGCTGAGGTTTGATCCCATCACTAAGGCCGTAGGATCCCCTGTTTTTGCCTCCCTGCTCTGCTCCTCGGCACGGCTGAGTCACTGCTCTCCACTGCCGCTGACTCACCGCCGCGCCAGGATCACCGGGACACCTCCGGGAACCTCAGCAGCCAGGCAGAGAAAGCCACCCCCGGGCTGCAAGGCTCAATCCCCCTGGGCCAGAGCCCCAACGCTTCCTTCTGGCACCCAAAGTGATGCTGACAAAGAGCAGGGGGACACCTCGGGATGCACAACTCCAGCCGGGCACGGACACCTGATGGTCTTGGTGAAAACGATGGGCTGGGGCAAGGAGCAGTTCCCAGGTTGTGGCCCTACTTTTGTGCAACAAAATATTTAAATGAGACCTCTTTATCCCACCCGAATGTTATCGCTCTTTATTGTCCTGCTGCTATCCTGGTGTTGCTTCTAAATATTTAATGTGTTGGAAATTGTATTTCTGATTAATGGGATGTATTTGGTGCATGCTGTGTGGGTTATAGTTTTAAAAGGGAAAAAAAGATGACCTTTAACGCTCTTAAATAAAACAAGGCTGGGTTTGGCGACACCACTAAGGCCTTGCACCTCGTCTGCCCCTGTGCTGGGCAGCCCCCATGCAAGCTCTGACCCCTGGCACCGCGTTCCAGCTGTCAGGTCTTGCCTGAAATTCAAGATATAGCATGAGTCATGTCCCCGATTGCAGCGCTGTGGGTATGCACTGCTGCAGGTTTACATGATGCTGCACATCTGGAGCACAGGCACATCTGGGCAGCTGCTCCAGGAGGGACGGAGCAGTGCTGGTGTGCACAAGCAGGAAGGGCAGGGGAACAGCTGGAGGATTTCAGGGATGTCCCAGCTCTCCCCCTGCCCACAGGCAGACAAAACCAAGCTGCTGTTGGGTGGAAAATGAGCTTTTTCAGGAGAAATGGGTCACGCTCAGCTGGACATTCCTGTAGCCCAGAGGGCTGCAGGCAGCAGCGTGTGGCAGCAGCTGCCCTGCGCACAGTCCCATCTGTCTTGGAGGAAAACAGCCAGTTTTGATATTTAAGATTTCCAGCAGTGGAAAATTCACAGCAGCCGTGGGTTGGCGAGCCAGGCGCTAATTGGCGGAACTTGTAGGAAGAGTGTCCCTCCAGCTCTTTTCCATTGGAAAATCCAAAAGCTTTCTCCAGCTGTTGATTTCTTGTAAAAACTAAAGCAAAACATGCTGGGTGGGGAAGTCGAAGTTGGGGAAGATCTTAAAAATGTTGGAGCAGCCCTTTTCACTCCATCAGGACAAATATTTACATTTTTTTATTGTAAAGTTACTCTTGTTTGGAAATAATTTGTTTTATTTTGCACTCTGTTACCAGTTTTGACAAATCACAAAGAAAACAAAGTGACTTTGCAGAAATATGATGTTTTGGCTAAAGAAGAACAACTTTTTTTTTCCCCTAATTTTTCCTGGGAACATTGACATTTTGGGGCCTTTTCCAGCTTGGAAATTTCAAAGCGAGCTCTCATCCCTGTTTCTCCAGCTGTATAATAAAATAATAATTCTTGAAGGGTTAATAAATCTTATAATAATTTTTTAATCCATCCTGCACTGCCTGGTTCTGGGGACTGGAGCCATCTGCAACACTTCCTATCGCTGTGCTCAAACCCACCCGGAGCATCTGCTGCTTCCACCAGTGGCACTGCTGGGATTGATTAAATCAATTAGAAATCGTTAACAAACGAGCGCTGCAGGTCACACCTAGAGACCATGCAAACAGCATTTGAAAAGAAAATCTCCTATTGCAAATCCGTCTCTGGCTGGGTGAGCACAGGTGTGTTTTGTTCCTGTAACATCCCTCCAGGCGTGTGAATTGCTGCGGGTGTTTTCCCTGTGCTGGAGGGGATGGAGTGGTTCAGGTAATTAGTGCTGGGAACACAACCACAGCTAACGGGGCCAGGGGAGGGCTGGGGCATCACATCCCTGCCCATGGTGGGAGAAACAGGTAAGAGATGAGGGATGGGAGAGGTCCTGGGAAGGCTGCAGGCTCAGAAGTGGCTCGTAATCCACCATGTGGCATCGTGTCATGGCCAAAACCAGTCTTACCTTGGGGTTTTCCTTTGGGATTAAAGGCACGTTGAAGCACTGCTGTCCCCATAGCTCTTCTGCGGGTTGCAGCAAGGCGGACACAAGCACTTTGCATCTCAAAGTTGGTGACACCACACGTGTCCCCAGACCAGTAGCTCCAGAGTCACAATGCTTGTCATCCCTTTCCTTCCCAAAATCTCCTTTGGCTCCTGCACAAACTCCTCCAACCCCAGCCACTCTCCTGCTGCTGTCAGAGCCTGTTGCGATGCATCTCGGCACCCGTGGGTGTGGAGAGAGAGGTTCCATCCCTTTCATCCTGCAGAGCTATTCCCATCGAGAGCTTTGCTGCAGGGGTCTGGGGATGGGGGAGCTATGCCAGCCCCTCCTCAGCAGCACGAGCCTCCCTGTCCTCAGGGATATGCTTGGGCAGAGCTGATGTCAAGGTGCTGGGCCCATCCCACAGTGGGCAATGAGCACAGCTGGGAGTTCTGGCCGGGGGTGTCCTCTGTCCCAGGAATGGGGAAACTGGTCCTGATGGCATCCCTGGCTCCCAGCTCATTCCTCACCCGGGGCTGGAGGGTTTGCATGGGGTGCAGGGGATGGATTGTGGGACAAACAACTAAGTATCCATGAGCTTTCTGCTGGAAACCTTCCCTTTTGCTGACACCAGGCCCTGTGCAGCAGTGGGGAAGGTTAGTCCAGGCTTGCAGGTGTAGGGAGCTGATTCAGGTGTCAACAGGGCTAAGCTCTGCCTAGTCAGTTGGAATGGAAAAGGGTCAGTCCCTCCTTCAAAGCTCTCTGCAGGGAGCCCACAGCCCTGGTGATGTGTGATGTCCTGCCCAGGGTGGGATGTGCAGTGTTTCGTGTGTGAGATCTTCCTCTGTTTCCAGCAGGTCCAGAATGGCCTCCCACCCCGCATCTCCTGCTTTCAGCCCTCCTGGTGAGCAGGTTTGCTGGACCCCTGGTTCAGGCTTTCTGCTGTTCCCCCCTTGGGTGCTGTGAGACACCCTCTTGTCCTGGTCCCGTGGCATGGCCTGGGTACCAGTGCTTGAGACAGGATCATGGGCACCCTCTTCAGCACTGATTTTGGGATGCTCCAGGAAAGAGGCTCAGCGAAGCCCTGGGGAGGCTGGTGCGGGTCACTGCTGTGCTTTGGCAGCACTGGAGGGTCTTGGCTCACACAGGGCTCTGTGCTGCTGCCTGTTCCCTGTTCTCCTCTGGCACATCCTCTCGCTCAATCACTTCCTTCCTCCCATCCCGTTTTTCCAGCGGTGCTTCTGCTGCTGTCTCCTGTCCCAGCAGCTGTTTTGTAGCACCGGCTATTTTGACTACTCAGTTAACTATTTATCCAGATGGAGCAGCTCTGGTGTCATGCGCCTGGCATGTTTTTTCCATATACAAATTCTGTGTCAGAGCAGAGGTGACAAATCCAACTATCTCTGTGAGGTGTCCGGGGCGTGTTTGCTTTGGCCACATTCAGCATCCCCAGCTCCCAGCCCTTCTCCAGCCCCTTTTAGACTGAGTTTGGGGGTTTTGTCCTCCCTATCCCCGCTCTTTCTCTCACAGAGGTCCCACCATCAGACCTCGCCCTGGCCCAGCTGCAGTAAGGAACTGGCTGCCTTTATTTTCCTAACACTTAATTTTAATCGAATGCAAATCCCAAATGCTTTGGAAAGCCGGTGACCTCTGCAGATGTCAATTGCTCTGGCTGGGGATGCTGTTTGCCACCCTGGGAAGGCACTCCCTGTCCCTGCTGGGAGTGGTGGAGAGGGGTGGCCCCATGGCCATTCCTGCCTCTGCCCAACATCGAGGACACACAGGGTCCCCAGCCCCAGGGAGGGAGCTCAGGGAGGATTGTGTGACCTGTGCATCCCCCTAGGGCCCAAATGCCCACTGGGGCTTTGGAGCTGGATCTCTGCAGCCCCAGTTAGGGCACAAACCCACTGCAGAGCTCAGCTCCCAAATATGCTGCTTTTTCTCCCATTTCTGTTGCTGCATGAGGACTCTTGGCTTCCAGCTGCCTTTTCCCCAGCAGGGTGGTGTGATCACCTCTGCAGCCCTCATGGCTCCCCACCTCCACTAGGGATGAGAAACAGCTTCATCTGATCACCTCCTTGAGCAAATTCCTCAGAGGGTTTTCACCTCCATCCAACTCTCCAGCCGGACTGACAATTTCCCCAGGAGCCAAACCTGTGGCGGATCCCAGCAGAGCAGAGGGAGCCCTTACCCCTGTTATCCCCTGGAACCTACCAGAGGCCAGGCTTGGCTGCTCAGCAGCATTTGCATTGAAAATCCCAACTTTGAAATGCAAAAAGTGATGTGATGGAAGCAATTGCAGCAGGGAGTTTACAGCAAAGCCTAAATACTTATTTAGAAACATTGTGTTTTTCCTCTGCTCATGAATTTCGTATTTATTTCCTTTGCTCCATCCTGGGCTGGGGAAGAGCAAAGGCTGCCTCAGCTTAGCCATACTGGAGGGGACCTTTCTCACCATCTTACAGCAAAACTAGCTGAAATTCAGAAAACCATTCCAAAACTCTCTCCTCCAACATTTCTTTTTCTTCCAGCTCTTTTCTTTGCAGAGAGCCTGAAGTTTCCAAGCGCACTTGTCACTCAGTGCGTGAAAGGAAAGTTGGCAGCTCTCCAGCCTATTGTCATGGCCCCTTATGAAACTCAAGGATTTCAGCTACATTTCCTACCCGCTGACCTTATCGAGGTTCTGCATGTTTTTGACATTTCTTCATGCACTTGCAGGGTGCAAAACACTGAAGGCACCAGGCACCTCGCCCCGAGGTGCCTCCAGCCCCTTGTAGGGATGTGTCGCCTGTGTGAGGGTATTTTAATGAAGATAAATTACTTCCAGAGCAATTTATTTCGTAAATCCCCTGCTGTTCTGTTTACAAGTAGTCAGCCAAGTTTTGCTGAGGGGCTCGAGCTTATTTGCAGCTGATGGTTGGTTTCTAAAGGCTTTGCAGCAGCACTTTGGGGTGCATCACAGTATCCTGGGACCTCAAATATCCCATCTCGTCCACAGGGCTGGGATTCATGGCAAGGATGTGTCCATGTGGGGCTGAGTGATGTAAGAGTGAAATCAGGTCAGAAATGTTTATTTTCAGTCTGTGCTGTTGCAGGACACGCTGCCACCCTTGGTTGCTGCCAGCTGAACTCCGGGGGCTGTGCCCAGAGCAGGAGGGACCAGCCCTGCTGTGTTTCTGCAGAACACAAGTGCACCCTTGGCCAGCAGCCACCAAGCAACAGCACGAGGGTGTTGGGCTTCCTCAAGCCGCCTGGCCATGGAGATAAGCGCCAGAGCAGGAAGTGTCTCACTCCATGCTGGGATGGAGGAGCTTTGGCTTGGGCTGGGAGCTGAAGGGCAGCACCTGAGTCCCTCAGCAGTGGTGGGGACATCCCTGGGGTTTGTTTCCTGCTTTCCTGTGAGGTCCCCTGCTGGGAGCAGTCCCAGTGTGGCTCTGGTGGGATTGGAGGGTGCAGGAGGCAGCAGGAGGTGGGGCAGCACCTGCCAACATCCCCATCCTGCAGCCCTGTAACCATCCTGGCTGTGACCCCCCAGGTAACACAAGCATTGTGGCATGAGCACCCCAGGGTCGGGTCCACACTCACCCCAGCGAGGCAAGTTGGGGGTGATAAGGGGGAATGAGTTTAAACTGGAAAAGCAGAGATTTAGATTGGGTATTAGGAATAAATTCTTCCCTGTGAGGGTGGGGAGGCCCTGGCACAGGGTGCCCAGAGAAGCTGTGGCTAGCCCTGGATCCCTGCAAGTGTCCAAGGCCAGGTTGGACGGGACTTGGAGCAGCCTGGGATACTGGAAGATGTCCCTGCACTAGGAAGGGAGAGTTGGAATGAGATGATGTTTAAGGTGCATTCCAACCCAAATCATTGTATGAAGTCTCCCCTTTTCCCAGGGGAATGCAGCATCGCTCTGACCAGACACAGAAACAAGGACATCTCCGTATGCGTGACACCCACAGCATCACTGTAAGAGCCAACCTGCCTGAGGAAAGAGAGATTTTTGCGTGCTCTGCACCAGTATTCAGGGATCTCCTAAATGTGGGGCACAGAAAACCCCTCTGCCCCAGTGATTGTGTCAGAGCAGGACGCTGCACCCTCCCCTGAGCCGGTGTTGGGAGCTGCATCCAGCACGGCCACTGAGGTTTGTGGTGGTCTGTGCTTTGCCAACAGCAATCAGTAAACAGCCCTGCCCATGGTGCATAAGGAGGATTCCAATCTGGCTCCAAAAAAGCAAATCGACCCGAAGTTATCTTCACAAACCAAGCCTGGAAATGCAGGAAGGATTCCTGCACCCTTTGCCAACAGTGTCTGCCCTCCTCCTTGCTGGGGATAATTGCTCCATCTACCAGCAAGCTGCTCCTGGCAGTGCTTGGCTGGGACACGGTGTCCCCGGGACCGGCTGCTTCCCTGGGGCCGTGAGGGCTGGCACAGCCACCAGGTGTTTGCTGCCTTCTGTGTCCTGGGATTTACCTTTGGTGCAGGGCAGGCAGGGATCAGTCGCTGGAGGGTTTGCACAACAACAGCTCTTGCTAAGAGACCCTGATATTTTATGGAATCCTAGAATCCCGGGCTGGAAGGAACCTTAAGGATCATCTGGTCCAACCTTTCTTGGCAAAAGCACAGTCTAGACGAGATGGCCCAGCACCACATCCAGCCAAATCTTAAGAGCCCAATGTTGGGGAAACCACCACTTCCCTGGGGAAATTATTCCAATGGCTGATTGTTCTCATTGTGAAAAATTTTCCTCTTGTTTCCAACTGGAATCTCCCCAGGAATAACTTGTACCCAGTGCAGGGTGTGATTTTTTCCTAAAGGGTTCTTGCACACAAGCTTTTCCTGGAGGGAGGAAAAAAAAATAATCAGAGTAAAAAGAAAATAATTGGAGTAATAAAGAGGGGGTGCACATAGGGCTGAGCATCAGCAAACCCAGCATGTCCTCCAACAGCAGCTCTGTGTCCTCTATTTTTTTTTAAAAGCAGTGAATGTGGGAGAGAGCAATGGTTTGGCTCAGCACAGCCAGAATGATTCCAGTTGTGCCTGGGGTTGGGTCTGTGGTGAGCTCGAGGAGAGGGACCTGACTCAACCAGTCACTAGCAGATCATTTAGGAGTTTTATTTCTTTATTGGTGATTAATGGCAGTGTTTCGTTTCTAATGGAAGGAAATAGGGAGGAAATGGTTTCTTGCCTTCATTTGTCAGGGATTTGTTTAAAAGGGTGCTCACGTTCCCTGGAAATAGGTCAGGGTTGTGTATTTCCAGGGATGAGAAGCTGGTTAGGCTGAGGCTGGATGTCAGATGTTTGGATGATGGAGCACCCCAGGCTTTCCTGTGCGAGGCCGTTCCCCTCTCCTTCCCCATCCCCGTCCCCTCGGCTCCGCGCCAGGGACACCCTGTGTCCTGCTGCCGCGGGATGGAACGAGAGGGTTGGAAGTTCCCAGCTGAAGCAGCCGCTGGCTGCACAGCAGATCAGCAGTTAATTAGGTGGAAATGAATTTTCCTGGCGTGTCCCTGCGGCAGGACTCTGCTGCAGGCAGCGTGGGGTGTGCAAGGAGGGTGCATCAGCCCTGGGAGCTGTGCCTCCCTGAGGGGTTTTGGAGCAGGTAGTCCTAGAATCATAGATTCCCAGATTTATGTAGGCTGGAAGAGCCCTCTGAGATCATGGAGTCCAACTGTTGCCCCAGCACTGCCAAGGCCACCACTAACCCATGTCCACAAGTGCCACATCTACAAGTCTTTTAAATTCCTCCAGGGCTGGTGACTCCACCACTGCCCTGGGCAGCCTGTGCCAGGGCTGGACAACCTTATGGGTGAAGATATTTTCCCTAATATCCAACTTAAACCTCCCCTGGCACAACTTGAGGCCCTTTTCTCTTGTCCTGTCCCTTGTTCCCTGGGAGCAGAGCCTGACCCCACGCTGGCTGTCCCCTCCTTTCAGGGAGTTGTGGGGAGTGAGAAGGTTGCCCCGGAGCCTCCTTTTCTCCGTCAGCCACTCCTCATCAGACTTGTGCTCCAGACTTTTCCCCAGCTCCACTGCCCTTCTTGGGCACACAAATGCATTGGGCACAGAGCTTTTAAAAGAAAAAATCTTGGTTTTGAGTGGAGTGAATGTATTGCCCACAACTCCCCCTGAAAAACAGGGACTAGGAGGCAACACTAGGCCAGCCTCACAGGCAGAAGATGGCAAAGCCACTGTCCCGTGTTCTTGCTGCTGCCAGGGCAGAAAAGCTGAGATGGAGTCACTGCCACAGGAACTTGTGCATGGCCTTGTGCCTTGTCTTGTGTGTCGGACACACGGTGGGACGCAGTGGGAAGGTGTAGAAGGGTTTAACAGGGCTTCACCCCTCATTGCTGCCCTGGCATTGTGGTCAGTGTGGCACTGGGGGAGAGTTTCAGAGGTACATAAGAATGTCTGGTGTTCTATAAGTGCCAATTTCCGGCCAGTTTGTGCTTTGAGGTTGAGATGTTTCCATGAGTTCAGAGCTCAGGGCTGAGCAAACCCAGGGCATTGGGTCACTCACAGTGACTCTTGCCTCCATCCCAAGCCCCAGAGCGGACACACTTTGGTGTCCTGGAGACCTACAGGAGCCAAAAGTGGTACTGATAATCTGAGCCACTTAAAAAATTCATTTGTGCACTGAAAGGACTCAACCTTTGGAAAAGTTACTCATGTTCCTCTTCAGCTGAAATAACACCATTCCTGGTGGCTGTCCTTCCCCAGCCTCGCCGGGGGCTCTCAGCCTGGCCAGGCAGTCGGAGCCTGAAAATCCTAGCAACAATGACATTGTTTTCTATATTTGCATCACTTAAGGCTGAGCAGAAGCGATGACACACCGTGGAGCTGGCAGCGGAGCCGGGATTGATGCCATCTGCAGAGAGCCGCCTCCACACCGGCTTCAAATCAAATTTTCTGAACTGTTTGGTTTGTGCTTCCCCAGGGCCAGCATTCAGGGTGCTTGTGGTGGGCACCACAGTGCCTGGCCAGGAGCCCGGGGTGGCCCCAGATGGGGGGTTGCTCTTTGCATCTCTCTGGGCATGGAGGCAGAGATGTCACATCTTGTCCCTTTCCTTGGCACACATTTTGAGCACAGGCTCCTTCCAGACATCCCACCCTCCCCATGAGCAGTTCCAGCAGCAAATGTTCTTGTGATTTTTCTTGATTTGATTTGATTTTTTAAAAATCTTTTTTATCCCAGGCTGTTTCTGATGTAGGAGACAAGGGCTCAGCTCTGCTCCATCTTCAGGAGATGCAGCTGGGTGGCTTGCAAACCCTCTTAGTCTTTATGCACCTGGGGATTCTTGTGTTTTAAATGTCGATTTGGCTCTTGGTATTTTACTTAAAGTGCACTTGGGGACTCATGAGCTTGTGTGATCAGGTTGGCTGAGGGGAGAGAGCTTCTGGCTTCACAGGGAAGCTAGAAAACAGGCACGTGTCATTTCACAGGGTGGGAGGAAGGAAGCCAAGTCCTACAGTTGCATCCCACCAGTACCAGGAGATGCCCTGCGTGGTCCTTCCTCTAGAGCTGTGAATTTAGGCCTTAAAGAAAAATTCAACTAAACCTTGCTTTTAAAGAAATGCTGGATTCTAAATATATGCATCCTGGGGTTTACATTTGGAGAGCACTTGCTGCATGTCTACATCTTGAAACTTGGAGTGTAAAAATAGCATAAAAGCCAAGATTGGCGTGAGAGACTCCAGGAGAAGAGGCAGGCACAGCACACGCCAACTCACATGAAACCACTTGTCCCCCACACAGGGGACAGGGTGCAGCCCCAAAATGCTGTGGGGCTGCAGGTGCCATGAGGATTCTGCACTGGGGGCTGCGGACAAGGGGACAGAAACAGCAAAAAGCAGCTGGGAGTGGGGAATGAAGCAGCGAGAGGGGAGGTTGGGGTCAGCTCTGTTTAATCGCTGGGGTTCTGCTTGGTCGCTGCGACACCACTGGCACAAGGTGAGCCTGAAAATTGCTGACTGTTCCCTGCTGCCAGGAAGGGAAGCTGGGCCGGCCAAGGGAGGATTTCCCTACCTCTAGTAGGGCTGCTTGTACTTAGTGCATGGTGCAGATATTAAAAATAATCCATGTAGACCAAAACCATGCTGGCCCTGACGGCCCTTCAGCAGGCAGCCCTATATCAAGCCAGCCCCAAAGGAGCCCATTTTCCTTTGACAGTGTCTTTTCTCATTCCCCAATGCAGGACCAATGCTGGTCCCCACTGGACTGCTTTTCCTGCCGTTCCTCTTCACAGCTTTGTCCAGGAATAAGAGAAGTGGCTTTGGGAGATGAGTTATCCCGAGGGGCTCATCTTTCTCCCTTGAGCTGTGGGGTTTATTTTCCTCCACGTGCCTGGACCTGCTGAGCCCAGCACAGCCATGGGCTTATGGGCAGCATTTCCCATGGCCACCACTGGAATTAGAGGCCATCCCGTGGCACCAGCGCTCTGGCCCAGTGACATTCTGAACACCACTGCGTTCGGCTTTCCCACCCCACCACGTCCTGCGCCCAGCAGCGGAGCTGCTCAGCATCCTCAGTGCCCCGGTGATTTGGGGTTGAGCGGGAGCAGCGGCGTCCCGGGGCGATGGAGAAGGAGTTGTTGGCAGTGGGTGTTTCTGCCACCCGGGCCGAGCGTGGGAGAAAGCCGCTGGCTCTGTTTGGATTGGCAGCGGCCGCTCGGCCCCGCGAGCGCCGGGCTCCATCCTCGCTGCCGGCGCTTACGAGGGGACATTTTCCGCTCTCGTGGCGAGGGCAGGAGCCAGGGGAAGCCTCCAGGTCCATGCCAGGGTTGAGTCACCCTGGTCGTGAGGAAAAGAGTGTGTGTGTGGGGGGGGGGGAAATAAACAGTCAATCATGCTTTCAGCAAGCCTGAAATCATCTGTGATATTTTTATTTCCAGATTCCCGGCTTCGATTTTTGTGGGAAGGTTGTTCCCGGCGTCCCGACCGCAGTGACGCCACACCGAGGGCAGCCCCGGCACGCTGGTGCCGGGGTGGTGAGTGAAGCCTGGCTCCATCCCATCCATCCCAGAGCTCCCCTCACCCCTGCCCCACAAGCTGGGGACTGGGGGCAAATTTCAGCAGACAATGTGCTTTTCAGCCCCGTGATCACCATGGGGAAGGTGGACACATCTCCTTGGCTGCCAGCTCTTCCCTTTCATCCATGCATGGCTCAGGAGCTGTGGCACCTCAGAGGCCCCTGGGAGCCACCTGCCATGGCACGGAATGGTGTGCAAGCAAGAACACTTTTTTTGGGGAAAACCTGGGAATAGAAGGAGCCTGCTGGGATGGAGCAGCCGTATGAGCCTCTGCGCTTTGGTGAGGAGAGCAAAGCGAGCTGTGCCTTTATAAAAAAACGTATAAAATAAATAAAAGCAAGTAGTTGGCCCTTGGTTTCAGAAGGATGAGATGTGGCATTTCCCCCTAGAGAAGCTGTGGCTACCCCATCCCTGGAGGTGTCCACGGCCAGCTTTGATGGGGTTTGGAGCAATTGGGTCCTGTGGAAGGTGTCCCTGCCCGTGGCAGGGGGGTTGGAATTAAATGGTCTTTAAGGTCCCTTCTAACCCAAACCATTCCATGGTTCTCTGATCTCAGGAATGTGTTTTCTGCCAAAGCCTCAGTCCCCGGAGCAATGTAAAGAGGAGAATTTCAAAAGGTTGGTTTTTCTAGGTTGTTTTGTTTATTTTTGCCTACTTTGTCCCTGGTTCCTGGCCACAGGCACAGCCTGAACCTGCTTGGCCCAGCAAGAACAACTAAAGCAACTTGATTTGGAGGGATGCTCAGGAGTGATGTCTGGAGCTGGGAAACCATCACCAATTCCTCAAGCTGGAAGGAAAAAATGGTGGAAAAAAGGCTTTACATCTCCCACAAAAGCCTTGGTGTGAACAGCCATCAGCAATTCCAGGCTCAGAATCCAAACCTAAACCAACTGAGCAATCACACACATTTTTTTTTCCTTGTGGAGCCAAAAGCTGTTCCTGTCAGGCTATATATTTGCTCTCTGATTAATATGGGAGATTTTTTTTTTCAGGGAAGAGAAATGGAGAAGCTGACAGCAGCATGTGGAGTATTTGGCAAAGGAGTTCTTTTACATTGCGTGTAGGTAGCGCTCAATATATTTGCGAGCTATAAATAGCCCCACACTTACATACCTCCCTCCACATATTGTTTCCACTTCTTTTGCAGACTACCTGCAAAACACAGACACCCTCTGAAGCTGTAAATACAGCCATTACACTGACTGACAGCCCATCCTCCAAAGTTTTGAGGGAAAACACCTTTGTGTTTTCTGGAGAATGGTGCAGGGATGTGGCCCATGTGTTTTGGGGTATCAATGCACCCAGAAGAATAAGGTGTCCTGGAGCTGCAGCGTTGTGTTGGATAATTCATGGCAAATTTTCAGATGGTTGAGAAATTTTCTTGGTGTGGGTGTCAAGTTGGGGTGGTGGTGACTTGGCTTCTCCTTTCAAGATGAAAAATACAGTAAAATTTTTGGTAAAGGGATCTACAATAAATGAAACCTTTCATTTTGGTCCCTCTGACCCAAACAGTCCTATGATTTTCATCATTTGGGATTTCACCCCTTCTTATATAGAGCTAAATCTTTAAAGGGAAGAATTCCCTTTTTTTTTCCTTAAGAAGTGTTGGAACAAAATCCTGGGACTTTTGGAATAAAAATGCTGCTGCCTTTTTCTTTTTCCCGGCTTCTTCCAGCTTGATTCCTCAGTCAAACCAGTCCCTTTTACACCCATTGCATTTTTTTTGCTACGAACGCGTCTGTACAGTCACTGCCGTGTTTTCCCCATTGTCCGCCTGAACCATCCATCCTGACACTGCACAGAAATGTGCTGGGTTGCCTTTTTTGTCTCTCGAGGGCTTCCCTGCCTCGAAGCCAAGGGCTCATGGAGGTTTATCTGGTTTCCCTTTGTTCAGCACTCACTAAGGAGAAAGAGGAAGGAAAGGCGCTGTTGCCCGCCTGCTGCTCTGTTAAAAATAGCAGGGCCGGGGCTCCCAGCCTCGCTGAAGGTCACTTCCCTGAGCCCCACTGCTGCAAATATGTCACAAATGACCTGTTTTGGCACATTTCTGAGGGTTCAGGGGCAGCAAGGAGCCTGGAGGAAGGCAGGATGCTCATTGCCCAGCTCGGCTCCGGGCTGCACATGGAGTTTATTTTCCATCCTAGTGGCACATCCAGGGTCCTCTCCTGGGTTTCAGGGTGTGACAGCCCTGGTGGGATCTCTGCAGCTGGAGACATGAAGCTGGAACATCCTGACTCCCTTTCTCCCATGCTGGCTGGTGCACAGGGCCTGGCCCCCCAGTGGCTTTTCATTTTAATTTTTAATATTTAAAAAATATTTTTCAAATTACTTTTAAAATTTTTATTTTAAAAATCTTGTTGTTTTAATTTTTCTTTTAAAATGTTTTTAAGTTTTATTTTTAAATGAAGTATTTTAAAATTTTACTTATTTATTATTACTCTGTGCAGGTCAGCTACTGGCTGAGATCAGGGCAGCCCCGGGTCTCAGCAGTGTGACCCTGGTGACTTGCAGGGGAACAGCAGACGGGTGCAGGGCAGGGGACAAGCTCCAGTCCTGTCCTCAGCGTGCCTCAGTGTGGGCAGCCAATCTCCTAGGAAACTGCAGGAAGGACTCATGCAGTCAGAAACCCCCTGTTTCCCCTTTTCCCACTCTTCAGTCTTAAAAAGAAATTACATGGCAGAAAACCAGCTCATTATCCTGTGCAGCATGCCGGGTGCTGATGTCCCCTTGGATTCCAAAGCTCCGTGCTGGGATGAGCCCCCTCCTGCCGGCCCCAGGGCACTCCCCCTCCATGGGGCAGGGTGAGGAGGGATGAGGCTGGTTTGCACCCGTTTACATCCCCGCATCCATCCTGTGGGCATTTTTGGCTTCCAAGCCACTGTGATGTTTGTCCCCTGACAATGGACACGAGCAGTCGGAGGGGGCCAGTTCCTGGTGCTGTGATATCCTGCAATTCCTGCTTGGCAGGGGAGAGGAAAGTGCTGAGGATATGAAAGAGAGAGGCAAATCCTGGTGATGCTGGTCCAGGGCCATACAAGTCTCCAGCCCTCGCCCTCCCCTTGGTGAACATTGCATCTCCATGGAGAGCAGGAATCATTCCTTCTGCCTGGTGAAAACCAGACCTTTTTCCATTTTTGGCTTCTGCTTTTGCTGGAAGGAAACGTGGAGTGAAATTTTGCCCACGGGGAGAGGGCTGAATTAACCACCTCAACCATCAGCCCAGCCCCAGGTATGTGAGGGACTCTTGGCGCTGCTCAGGAGTCTCCTGTTGTGTTATTTGTTTTCTCTGTTTCCTAAACTCCAGCAAAATCCCAGGAATGACACACCACAAAGGCACTTTTTTTTCCAGGAGGCATTTTGCATCAGGAAAAAACCCATTTGAGCGTCAGAGGGAGTGTCATGGTGTTCCCCCTTTAATGGATATTAATGTATTTTCCTGCCTTTGAAAGGAATTGGAATACAGTTTTAAAAAAATAATAATGGGCCAATACAGGTCTGGATTCATAAATGGAGGCTCCTAAGTGAGCTACTGGGGGAAAAAGCCAGGGAGTTTGGAAACACCACAGGATCCAAGCTCAAATCTAGTTTGGGCATCCGTTCCAGACATGCCCCAGATGGGGCATTGCACTTGGGAAAGCTCCACTTCCAGCTTAGCTGTGGACAGGGCCATGGAAGAAAACCTCAAAACATGTGCTTTAGAGCTGCTGCTGTAAAAGTCTAACACTTTACTGGATCCTGTTTTTCAGAGCCATTTGCAGTGGGATCAGAGCTGGAAAACAGGGTGACTGCTCTGTTTTCATGCAGCCATGGCCTCCCACAGAAAATCCTTGTCCAGACAGACTGTTCCTCCTCGTTTCCCCTAGACGTAACATCCTGCCTGCCTCAAAATCCTCTGCTGGCCAGGTGTTCCCAGTGATGCCAGGCATCACCAGGATGTCCATCTCTCTCATCCATGGCCCCAGGTGGGCTCTGCAGAGCTGGGATTGCTGCAGCCCTGTGCTGCAAATCCACATTATCCCCTGCATCCTGCTGGGATGCATGGCAGGTCTGGTGCTTTCCTGCCACCTTCAATGGCTGCATTTGTGCTCCAAGAAGCCAAAACCCGCTGGTAACCACGCTCCCACACCACCTGAAGGTGCACAGGGCAGCACAGGATGCCCAGCCACAGGAATATATTTCCAGGAAGGGTGGGAGCGCCGGAGCTCCAGCCCTGAGCATCGTGGTGGTGAGGATTGATGTTTGAGCCCTCAGGGAGCAGGACAGACCCACAGCTGCTGCAAATCCTGGCCGGGGGATTAGAAATAAACCCCTAAACCTGGCTCTGAAAGGTCGGCTGGCGTGTAACATTTAGAAAAGCCTTAAACTGTTATTTCAAGGAGTATTATTTTCTTTTCTCCATAGGAAAAGCAAATATCTAAGCTGCTGTGGGGAAAAAAAAAAGCCGTTCCTGACTCTCCCTTGTGGATGGGGATTTGCTGTCTGTGAACTGGGGTATGCAGTGAGAGGAAGCCTGGAGCAGGACGGCAAATGGCAGTGGCACTGTCACCTCTAATTAATTAATACCCCTGTGTGTGACAGCCCTGGGGCCAGGGGAGGGAGTTGGAGCAGGACACGGGGCAGCTGCACATCAGCCGGGTTGATTTAGGAAGGTGAGAGCTGTTGACAGAAGAGATTCGCACCTCCCGGTGCCACATTAGCTGCTCTGTTTGGGCTGGTTAACTCTGAATTCGCTCTCCATGGGCTCTCGGCTCCTCTCCTGGGAGCCACCACTGCGGGTGTGCAGCTGTGGTGGGCTCAGGGGGTGGCGATGAGATCCCTGAAGAGGTGCGAAATGCACATCCGAGGGCCGGCTCCTGCGTCTGCCACCCCCTTCTAACGCCCTCTGGATTAAGACGAATTTGACCTGAGCCAGGTGGGGAGATGTGGACGCTAAACCGCGTTGGCGCAGAAACAAAGAGGATGAAATAGTCAGCTAAAAGCCCTGTATTTGCCCCCAGCCTTTCAAGCCGGGATTGCCGCTGACAGTCCTTAAACCCGTAGAGTGCCTGCGCTCGGGCTCCGCTAGCGCCTGTCACCCATCGCTGCCTCGCATGCCGAGCCGAGCCGGAGCCTGGCGCTGGTTCCCAGCACACAGGCTGCTCTCTCAGCCTTTCCAGCAAACATAATTTTTTCCCCATCTCAGAGGAACAAAGTGGAGACAAAAGATTAATCTTCCATGGATTGTAAAATCCTTGGAGTGAGGAGCGTGGCGTCGGTTCAGCGTCGCTGGCAGCCTCCCTGCTGACTCCGACAGACTCTGGGGCGGCTCCAGCCATCCCACTCCCCTCACCCCCAGCCAGGGAGCAGAACAGTGCAAATCCACAGCTTTTGGGAGAATTACTCCTGATTTCCTTTTGCAGAAGCAAGATTAAAATCAGAACTGCCTGTAGACTTCCATGTCTTGTACAGCGCTCAGTCAGCCCTGGCTGGGTCCTGCTCTTCCTCCCACACTGCAGCCACGGCAAAAAAAAATCTCCTCAGTAGCCCGGGAGGTGTTAAACCCATTCCTTTCTTCTTTTTATGGCTCTCTTAAGAATGTCTACCTCCAAAAGTTATCACCGGGAGGAAGCCAAGATAAATAAGGAGGTTTGCCCTTTGTTTCAGGGCTGACCTGCTACAGAAGGGAATCCCCCAAACTCGGGGGACTGCCAAGGATGGAGCTCAGCTCCCTCCACAGCCGGGGATGTCTGCTTGCAATACTGAGTGTGTTTTCAGTCCATTTTCCCTCACTGACTAATTTACAACTTCCAGTCGCTAATGGTTTTCGTGGATTGCTTAATTGTAGGTGGGGTGGATAGTGCTGCCTTGTTACCAGGGCTGCCAGATGTTCCCTTTGTAACTCTCACCTCAATCGCTCCCAGCCATGTCAAACTTTAACCTTTGCAGCTGGGACATCACCTTCGTGCTCTTTTCCAGTACAAGGACTGGCATCATCCAATGAAACTGGGAGAAGCAGAAACAACACCCTGCGCTCGACCTATTGGTAGGGACTCACACGTTGGGTGGGTCACTGCTGGGCTGGAGGAGCTGCTGGTGTGGGAGAACGCGACAAAAGGGTCAGGAGACATTGGGGAGAGCAATGAGGGTCTCCAGGTGGTACATGCACCGTCACAGAGCTTGAGCTGTGTCTTGTCTCTATTCTCAATCTGCACAGTGAGCATTAAACCAGACCCTCACCTTCTCGCGTGCAGCTGAGGCAGTTTGTGGTGTAGGTCCTCGCCTAAATCACACCCAGGAGGACACCAAGAACCCTCTTTCCGAAAGCTTTGCTCTAAGAGCAGCATGTTTGCCCTGAAACTGGCTAACAAGGCCTGGGCAGCTGCCTGTCGTGGGCTCCCACATGGGCTGCAGGCTGGGGGGTGAGGGGTCCTGCCCCACCCCTGCCAGAGCAGCTGCTTTGAGAGCAGCTCCCAAGTTTTGGGGATGATCTATTGCATCAGGTCCTCTGTGCCCCTGGTCAGGAGCACATTGTGTGTTAGTATTTTCACATCACATTAATTCTTCCCAGGCATCTGGTGGAAATCTTTCTAAGGAGGACAGGCTGAGGGAACTGGGCCCAGTCAGCCTCGAGAAGAGATGACTGAGAGGGACCTCATCCATGTCTGTCAGTATCTGAAGGGGGGATGTCAAGAAGATGGACCAGGCTCTTCCCAGTGGTGCCAAGAAATAGGACAAGAGGCAATGGGCAGAAATTAATGCCCGGGAAGTTTTACCTCAACATGAGGAGGAACTTCTTTCATGTACAGTGACCAAGCACTGAACTATCTGCTCAGAGAGGGTATGGAGTCCCCCTCTCTGGAGATGTTCCAGAACCCTATGGACACACTTTGTGCCTTGTGCTCTGGGATGACCCTGCTGGAGCAGGAAGGTTGGACCAGATGAGTTACTGCGGTCTTTTCCAGCCTGACCATCCTGGGATTCTGTGAACCACTCAACCCCATGGTCTTTTCCAGCCTGACCATCCTGGGATTCTGTGAACCACTCAGCCCCACGAGCCAGGGAGCCCTGGGGCAGACTCTGGCCAAGGGCAGCACTACTGCCTGGAGGGCTCAGCAACAGAAACAGCACTTTTCCTCCCAAAGCACTCATGAGAGGCAGATGAATACAATGACAGAGCTTGAAGCAAGGCCAGCCCGCAGGGCTGGGAGCTGTGCATCTCTTGCAGGAGGGCCTGTGGCATGCCGGGCTGAGCTCCAGGGCACCCTCTGCCTCCCACGCCTCAGCTGCGGTGAACCGAAAAACTCAGTTTATCAAACTCAAAAACTGAACCTGCATTTCTTCAGGACCTCCACTCCAGTGGGAGCCACAAAACATTTCCTATAAATGAATTTACATAGAAATAAATAAGCCAGAGTTCCTCCCTGAGATTTGCTGTCACTTCCTCCCACTGGCCACTGTCGCTGGTTCTGCCTTAGGTACATTTCTGTAGAAGTTGGGTTCGTCACCCTCCAGCTGTCTCACCTCTCCCCTCTCAGCTGGAGAGCAGTGCCAGTCACCATCAGCTACAGGCTTCTTCCAGCAACAGTGGGAAAACTGGAAGTACCTGAAAAGTCAGAAGTTGCTGTTCACATGGGGAGAGTCACTGGGAGCAGGTTTGAGCCGGGTCATGGAAAAATTTTTGGAGTGAGGGAGCTGGGTCAGGTGCACTATGTTGAAAAGTCCTGCAGATATGGTGGTGGTGGTTCCCCTTAGCTGGGTTGTACAGTGGATTTTGGGGGCCAGATCAGGCTAACTCATCATGGTGCTGCTGCTGGTCTCTGCTGCATGGGGGAGCTGCTAAAAAAAGTCATTTTGCTGCTGGAGGAAGTCATTTAAGTAGCCCGTTGCAACAAGTGTTGCAAAGAATGATGTAAAACCCTTGTGTGGTGTGACTGGAGCTCTGGCCCCTCCAGAGCCAGGCAGGAAAGGGACAGGGAACGTGGCTAAAGAGGGGAGTGAGACAGGTCGAGGCCAGTCCTGCTGTCTGAATCCTTGCAAAAACACAAGTGCCTCCAGGATAAGCCTCAAGTACGGATGCTCTGCCTTCAGCGCGGGGACGAGGAGCGCTGAGGAGTGTGAAGCAGGATGTCTGGGACACATGCAGTGAGACTGGTGCTCAGGTTTGAGCACACAGGAGGTGCCTTGGGTCCTTTCTCCGTCCCCCTGCAGTGACAGTTCACATCTCACATTTCCAAAGACAAAGGCAGCCCAGCACTGCTGCCTCTCTCTGGGTACAGTGCGTTGATGGGAACAGTGCCAGTGGTTTCCGCAAGTGTCAGGCAGGGATTTGTAATTCCAGGGCTATTGCTGCTATCATACAGTGATAATTCTGATCCCACCAAAGTCAGCGGACATGGAATTGCTCTGCTTCCAGGGCATGCTTGGCTTCCAGCTGGAAGTAGGGTGATGGAGGGGACACAGAGAGCATCACTCTTAGGCAGCCCTCTTAGCCCTACAGCTGAGCTGCATCCCTGCAGCTCTCCCACCTCCTTCTATTGCTCCTGATATTTTTTATACTATTTTTGTGATTGAAACTTTACCTCTCCTTTTAACTGCTTAAGACACAGCTATTTCCTCTGGACTGTTTCCACTGCCCACAAACCTGCCCATTTCTCAGCCTGGAAATCTGCC
>VXAD01005473.1:1236570-1312741 GCA_013399195.1 Dicrurus megarhynchus | reverse complement strand
CCGGGGGGCGGGCCCGGGGCCGGGCGGGCGGAGAGGTGCCGAGGCATCGCCGTGCGAGCGGCGCCCCGTGTGCCTCCTGCGCCCCCGGCCAGCACCCCCGGGCCGGGGCATGGAGGCGGCGCACAGCATCCCCGTGCTCGACGTGCTCCGCCGCTTCGAGGTCAGCGAGAGCTGCGGGCTCAGCCCGGAGCAGGTCCGCCGCTACCGGGAGAAGTACGGCCCCAATGGTCAGTGCGGCGGGACGGGACCGCCGTGGGATGCGGGGCGGGGGTGGGATGGGATGGGGCAGCGCTAACGGGACGCCGGCATCTCGGCTGGGGCCCTCCATCGGGACCCTCCCTACCACCGGGACCGGGCTCGGGATCGGGATGTGGACCGGGACCTTCCCCACCGGGATCGGGATGTGGATCGGGATCCTCGCCGCCGGCACCGAGAAGGTCCGGGGTGCTGCCCTGCGTCCCCGCCCGGAGCATCCCCCCGGCCCCGGCTGTGCGGAGGATCGGTGGGGATGTGCCGCGGGACACCTGTTGATTAGGGCAATATTTGTTGGCTTTAATTAAAGGCTAATTACTGCGGGTACGGGCGGCCGGGAGCGTCGGCAATTAGCGGGGTGTTAATTCCGCTGGCGGAGTGACAGAAAGTGGGGAGGGACAGCGATATGTTGTTACCAGGAAGGAAGGAGGGGAAGGTCTCATTGCCTGTGGGTGACAGAGGGAAGCCCCAAAAAAGCAGCGAGAGGTGTTGCAGGGGGGGGAACCCGCTGGCCAGGACGGCAGGCTGCGGGTGCTGCTGTGGAAGAGGGAGGGGTGCTGGGGGGACCGTCCGTGTGTCACACTGACCCGGGGGACCCTCTGCGAGCAGCTGGGCATCTTCACGGGATTAGGAAGGGGAAATTTTAAACCTGTGTTTTGTAAGTGCTCGGTGTGGCCAGGAGGGGCTGGCTGGCTCGTCTGGACCTACCCAGGTGATTCTAGGGTGGCTTTTTTCAGCCTGTGACCAAGGTCGGTCGTTAACTCTGCACAGGAAACAGGAGGGTTTAGAGTGGTTTGCTCCAGTGCTTTGGAGTAGCGAGTCCTTTCTTTAATTTGTGCAAGGAGATAAGCGTGTAAACTCCCTCCTGGGCTGGAGCTTGTTGCATCTGCTTTTTGCTTGATCCTCATAGATGAGGCTAAGGAAAGCCTGAGTAGACGCTGGCAGAATTGCTGTCTGCATTTTTATTTGTTGGGAGGGCTGTGTTAGGTGGGATCAGAGGGCTGTGACTCCTCCAGCCCTGTGAGCAGCCGTCCTGTCCTGAGCTGTGCTCAGCGCCCTTATCCCACCAGTGCTCCCTGTCCCAGGCAGCTTCAGCTCCATCCCCTAAGCCGGTATGGTCAGGGCTGGACTTGGGAGCTCTTGCCACGGAGCATCTGCACAAGCTGCAAGCAATGGAGCGTCACATCTGCCCCTGTTAGGCTTGATTTTGGAGAAGGGCAGCCGGGGACCTGTCTGGTTAACTGGGAGGAGCCACCCTGCTTTGAGGACCGAAGGCAAAATACATCCTTATCAAACAGGTGGTCAGTCTGATTTCAAGGTATAATTGCACCCAATTTCTGCGCCATCCCCTGGCCCCACGGGAGCATGTGGCTGCAGGGTGCTCTGTGCTGGGCAGCAGGGTGTCACCGATGGGCATCATCACCGTGGGGCTCCTGGTGGCTTTGTCCTTCTGTTTGCCCAGGTGAATCATCATCACTGAGTCAGGCACGTTGGCTGCTCGGTGGCACCGGGCTCTGCCTTGAAAAGGGGAGCTCAAAGGTGTGATGTAGGTGCAGAGCGAAGGGTTAGTGCTGGCAATCAGTTTGCCTTTTTATTTTCTTCTTTTTGCTTCCTCCTCTTGCGAGCAGTGGCTCTGCGCTCTCCTCGCTTGGCAGTTTTGTTTCCCACGCACCCCAGCGTTGGGTTTCTCACAGGCTGTTGGTTCACAAGAGCTCCTGACTTTGGGGTGTCCTGTGTCTTTCACCTTCCAAGCACAGCTCTGCAGCTCCTGTACTGCACAGCTCGCAGTGATGTGCCTGGACACTGAGAGCAGTGACACCCTCAGTGAAATGTGGTCGAAGGTTTTTAAGAATTCAGAATTTCTGCAATTTCTGAGCAGTATTTATATTTTTCTTGTGGTGCAAATGAGACATAGACAGGTTAGAACAGCTTAAAACCGTGCAGATAGGGACCTGCGTGGTTTGCTTGGTTTAAAACCTTAATGTTAAGCAAAAAGTGGGGGTTTTTTTCCAGCATGCTGAGAACTTGCAGGTTGTTTTGTGGTAGCAGGCACCGACCTACTTGGCTGTGCTGGGGTACCCTAGGGTTGTCCTGTTTGGGAGGGCTGCTTGGGGTGAGGGTGCTGCAGGGAGCAGCCTGGGACCAGGAGCTAGGCTTGGAGATGGGCTGTATTAAATTGCATTTCAATTTAGGTTTAAATTAAACTCTGACAGCAGAAGTGTGGGGCAGTTTGGTGACTCGTTTGAGCTTGCACAGAAGGGGAAGAAAACTCAAATCTTGCGTGGCTTGAAGTGCAGAGCAGGCCTTCAGCTCCAGCTACTTTCATTTTCACACCCTCCTGTCTCACGTTCATTCATTTCCTTCTAATCCTGAACTCCAAACTGCCAGTGTGGTCATGAATCACAATCTAAAATACATCATCTTTCTGAAAAACTGCCTCCTGACATACTTCAAAGAGCTGCTGGCTGCTGCTTTTTTATTGCATTTAAAAAAATACGAGCTGCAACGAGCTCTGACGTTAAGTGAGAAGCAGCCGTCATTGGTGTGATTGATATAAAATTATTTTATTTTTTGGGGGAGGTATTCTTTTGGAGCTTAAAATTGTTTTTCCAGATCCAGTGCTCACAAACACATTTGCAGGAGGAAACAGAGAGCAATACCGATTATTTGGTATCTCCAGTTCATGGCTGGGGAGCCAAGCAGTGTGGTACAGATTACTGGAGTGGAAGGAGATATTTCTCCATTAGGAAGAGCTGGTGTTCTCGTTTCAGCTCTGTCATCAGTGCTGTCAGCATGGCCTTTCATTTGCCAAGGAAACTGGAGAAGCCGCAGAGCATTTAGGTCTCACCACGGCAATTCTGAATCTCCCAAGTCAATTTTAATTAATAAATGCTTTGGATGTCTCACATGTGCCTGGCAGGCACTTCCCTATACCTCATCCCATCCACCAGCTCCAAGCTCCACAGGTTGCTTTTAGACCACAGAACTTTAAAAAAACCCCAAACAAACAAAAAACCCCAAATGCATGTCTGTTATTTTATAACAGACTGAGCAGGAGGGTACGGGCATGCAAACATTTTCCTTCCTAAATGTAAAACCAGGGGCACAATTTCCCTCGAAATGATTTGAGTTTTGCCAAGGAATGACAGATGTAAACAGGAGTTGCTTCATGGACAGCTAAGTGATTTTTCTGTTTTAAATATAGCTCTGATTTATTTCTTCTAAATGGATTTCTGAGTGTAAATAAGCATACATTTCAGGCAGGATATTGCTGGAGTTAATGCATATGCATAATTTTATTTGCTCCATCGGTAATCTAAATGGGCTGTGAATGTCAGTGGAGTCAAACTCGAGGTTGCAGCATAGGGGTGTTTATCTCATCTCGTGTTTTATCTCTGACTCTGAAGCAGAAGCCCTGCTGTGGTTGGAAACGCAGCTGGGCAGGATCATCCTGCCTATCTGCCCTCCTTGGGGGCTCACCCATCCTCCTCTTTACTCGCCCTGCTCCGGGGGTGACCCCACTGATGCTCTGCAGACCCTCCCACACCTCGCTGAAGGGGCGATGTAACTGTGTTTAAGTGTTATCCAAACCAGCTTCAGCACCGGCTCAGCTCAAAACCCATGAGCAAATTTGCTTGTTTTTTCCAACACACCTCCCTGTGTCTCCCTAAGCCTCATTCAGGATCCCCAAATCCTTGTGTGTATTTTCCCATGTGCGTGCCGAGCCCGCCTGGGCAGGAGGAGGAGACGTCCCCAAGCCCAAATCCAGCCTGGGCTGGAATCCTGGGCTGTGCTGCTGCTCTCCTCAAACCCACCAAGGCTCATTCTCAAGGAGCTGGCATGAGCACACATCCGAGCCCCTGTTTTGCTAGAAGCAACACCGATATGTGATTTATTTCCATGCTTTTCCCAGGATGTGTGTGTACATCCGTTGGCACACGCGTGTGCCCGTGTCTGTGCGTACTCCGCCTGCGGAGCCGGGCTTGACGTTGGATTAGCTGCTGGCGGTTGCTAACGAGCCAAGGTTATGCTCCAGCTCTCTCTTGACAAAAAAAAAATTTAAAAAAAAAAAAAAAAAAGAAGAAATAAAATTTCTATTTCACGCTGAAATATTTGAGGTGGCAGCAAGAAGAGGAAAAGCAGCATTTTCTGACTCATCGAACTCTGCGCTCTGTTCCTCTGCGCATCGCCCACCTTTTCCACCTCCGAAACACACGCTTAACAGTCTGATTCATAAACATGCTACGGGTTGTGGGGTTTTTTCCTCCTCCTCCAAATCCCTTCCCTGAGGAGAAATGCTGAGGCATTCAAACCTTGCGAGTGCCTTCAAATTTGGGGAGAGACTGCACGAAGTTTTCGTAATTGACAAGGAAACGGGATTTTCATCGCTGCGCTGTCCTCCGAGATTACCTGCATTCACACCTACCTTTAAAAGACACTGTAAATCAAGAGCAGTGTTCAGAAAAACTGACATCTGCTGTCTAAATACTGCAGGAACCAGGGAAGGAAGATTTGCAGGACAAGAAGACGCAGGGACTGCGCTGTGGGAGAAGGGATTGTGCCTGCAGGTCTTGTGTTTACCCCTGGGGTTGGTCTGCCTTGTGGCACAAGTGTTATTTCATGAATATTTTTATTTCGTTGCTGGTTTTAAAGCTGGGGGTGGTAGAGCTGGTGCTACAAAACACTGATTTAAGAGGAGCTGGATGCACTCTGGATGCCCAGATGCTGGCTTGGGATGTGCTGCTTCCAGTAAGGGGCTGGAGTGGGTCCTTCAAAAACACCATTAGCAGCAAAATACCCCCCTTCTCTCAGGGTAATCCTTTTCCCCAGCAATTCAGGTGTCTCTTTTGAAGTCCCTACTCCAGAGGGAGTTTATGGCCATCCTAGAGCCATACTTGCCATCACCACAGAGTCACACCTCTGCTCTTTGCCATTTCAGTGCCATCGGTCTTTCTGCACGTTTTAAGCCTTTTCTTATCTCCAGATCTGATGTGTTCCATTTTTGTGGTCATCTTCCCCCCCAGGGCAAATCCCTGGAAAATCCTATTGATATTTGTATTGCAAGTTTTCCTCTCTAAAGCTTTCCTCGCACCCATTTTTCTTGAGTAAAAAGCATCACTCGATGCCTGGTGTTGCTGTTGCTTTCTTCCTCCCAAGGAGAATTTTAATTCTTGAGAAGCATCCAAGTTGCTGCCTTTTCGCTCTGCGTTTGATCTGCTCCTGCAAAAGGCATGGTGTGAGAACAGGAGGCTCCTGGCTGAGCGTTGGGTCTGTCCTGGCACAGCCACAGCCCAGGTGGTGCCTCTGGCATGGACCCCACGGGACATCCCTGACGGGGGCCAGGGTTGCAGATGCTGGCACGGAGTGGGGCTGAGCAAGGGAGACTTCAAGTGACTTAGAGCAGATGGTTTTTGTTTCTGGTGGTGGCAGCTGCCCTGTGCAGCACTCGAGGTCTGGGCTGATCCTCGATGCACAAAACCTCCCTGGAGAGCAGCGTTCCTGGTGCTGTCCTGTGATTGGCATCAGGGGTCTGAGCTGGGCATCAAAAGCCATCAGAAACCTCACAGGGCTGCTGGCAGCCCCGAAATGCTTCTGTTTTCACAGTACTGAAAAATGAGGTGGTTTGATGCTTTTTCATATGTTCAAACCTCTGGAGGAGACAGCTCTGATTTTTCTCCCACACACAGCTCTTGCAGAGTCAGTTGGGATGCTGATACCCCTCCAAAGTATTGTTGGGGGTTTTTTTAGGGTTATTTTTTGTAAGCTGTGAGCCAGATGTTGAGTGTTTGCAGCCTTTTTCCAGCTGGTGCTGCCCCACTCCTGGGGAAGGGGCTCCTCCCTGTGAGGCACTGCTGTGGCTGGACCAGCCACAAAACCCTTCTCTTGGTCCACCAAGCTCACTTGGGGGCCAGTGGGTGCTCCGTCCCTGTTAATGTTTTCAGGGCTGTTGAAAACAGGACTGAGAAGTTAAGAGCAACAGCTGAGCTGTATTCCACAGGGGATTAGGGCAGTAAAAGCAGAATAACAAACCTCTCTGGGCAGGTAATGCTGGGCATGTGGGTGCTGACCTTGCACAAGGATGCTCTAGAATTCCTACTTATTATTTTCAATGGGAAAAGCCCATCAGGGCACTTAGGCAGTGCTCCCTGCCCAGCCCCTTGGTTCTCTCTGCTGATCACAACCAGTGGTGCTGCAGAGATGAGGCTGTTTTCTCCTGGGCTGGCTGGTGGGATGTGGGTTAGTGCAGGAATGGGCTGGAAGAGTGTTCCAGAGGGGAGGCACTGGGACTGGCATGTGGAGCAGGAGCTGAGCCGCCAGGCTGATGTTTTCTGGCACTGCTGGCCCTCCTGGTCTCAGTTACAGGGTGGAAATACTGAGGCAGGTTGTGATTATCAGGAGAGTGTTGGGGGTTTCTGCTTGCTTTTTTATATTTTCTTTCTTTCTTCCCTTTTCACCCCCCCTTTTTTCCCTTTTCACCCCCCTTTTCCCCCTCCACTTCCCCTGGTTCTCACATAGCACACATGGATGACCTCCCATGGCATCTCAGATGGGGTGAAGGCAATGCAGGCAGCCCCTTCTGGCTCACTTGGAGCACCTTGGGCAGGAGACACAGCTGAGGCTGAGGGCACTGGGATGGGTGGAAGGGATGGATGGATGGAGGAGAAGGGGCCTGTGGCCATTCTGCGTGGGTGGGTGGCAGCAGGACAGAGCTGTCTGTGGGTTCAGTCCAACCCAGTGCAATATTAATACCCAGAAAACCCAGAAAGCACCAACCCACAGCCCACCTTTGTTTATTATTCTGCATCTGATAATTTTTTTTTTTTTGGTGGTATTGTTACTCATGATCTTTTTTTGTATTTCAGTGTTGGTAGCATTGGAAGTAGAAAGTATAACAATAACCTGTATTTAAAAACAAAATCCCCGGCTGCTCAATGGAGCTGCTGTCAGTACCAGTTACCTCACTGGAAAACAGGTAGCAGAGATCTGAGGTGGAAGTGTAGAAATGTTGAAAAAAACGTAGCCAAAAAGCAATAGAGAAAACTGTGGTTACTCCACTATTTCCATGACGCGAGCGTGCGCCGGAGGCTCCTCCGTGGGCGGTTAACCCCTGGCAGGCAGGGCTGCAGGCGGCTGCCTGCGCTCCCCGCATCCCAGCGCTGCCTGTGAGCAGCAGAGCTGCACAGGAGGCTCGTCATTCCCACCAGGATTAACGCTGATGGGTCTTCTCCACGCTGTGGCTCGGTGGGTGACTTGCCTTAGTCGAGCCGGTCACCTCGTGAGCGAAGGGTCGCATTTGAGTCCAGAGTGTTGCTCTTTTGAAGAAATGCTGAATTAATCCTTGCCAGCGATTAGCCTCATGTCTATAACAAGCATTTGCTGGTTCGCTGTGGGAACCTCCCAGTTTTTGAGGTTTGGCTGCTCGTTATCACTCTATAAAAAACCTTTTCTCTTTCTCACCCGAAGAGGTGGCGAGGCTGCGGTCAGGCTGTGGTTTGGTGGTGATCCCATCTACCCGTGTGCTGCCTGGTCCAACACATCCCTGGACATTCAGGGCATGTGATGGCATCAATTTGTGACCCGTGGTGGCCGAAATCTGAAATGTTGTACCTCTTGTCGAAGTCTAGATCTATAGTAGTCCTAAACCTAAGTGTCACTGCTCTGATCATCAAAATCCTCCTAAAATTTAAATGCTCAGGAATCTGCTGGATGTGCTGATGCCGGTCCTGGCTTTGTACCCTCTGGTCCTACATGAACCCTTTTGAGATGATATTTATACTTCTATATCCCATTTGAGATTTTATACATGTGTTTTTCATTTAAGACTGTATGTGTATGTCCCATTTGAGATTATACATACGTGCTCCATCTGAGAGAAACCTATGTCCAATTTGAGATTTTTATATATGAACATATAGATATCCCATTTGAGATTTTACATATGTATAGTCTCCCATTTGAGATTATATATATACATACGTCTTATTTGATAACCAACTAATATAACTTATTAACCCACTGATAACTTATATATATATATATTAAAAACTTTTCCCCCGCACTAACATTTGCAAGTCACTGCGGGACACCTTTGAACAAAAGACCCCTTTATGGAGGGGAAAGGAACCACAGACAATAAAAAGCTGTTTCTCCCTATCGGAGAGGGAGGGTGAAGGGTGAAGGCACTCGAGGACGAGTGACAGGGCGCTGGTGGCCCGGGCCAGCCCGCGGCAGGGTCACGGTCCCCGTCGGAGGTGCGATGTTTTGGGGAGGAAATCCGCTCCTTGCTCTTGCGTGTCCCCTGTGCCCCTGGGTTCCTGCCCGCGGTATTTTTGCTTCGGGTGTTTCCTGCTATTTAACCACTCTGTGTATTTTAGAGCGGCGCGGGGGGAGGCGGGGAAGGGATGTGAGTTAATGCGGGCCGGGCCGGGCCGGGGCCGCGGTGCCGGGGCAGCCCCGGTGCTGCCGGGTGTTCTCCGTCCCTGAGCCGCCTCCGTGCGCCCGTGTGCTCCCCAAAGCCACGGGCTGTGCCTGGGCTGCGCCTGGGCTGCGCCTGGGAGAGCTGTCCCGTGTGCTGGGACCAGCCCCCCCAGCTGCTCCGTGTCCTCCTTGGTGATGAATAGCCAAAACGCTTTTCTTCCTTTCGTTTTTTCCTTGTCTTTTTGGAGAAACCCCCCGGAGCGCTTGCAGAGCCGTCCTCGGAGCAAATGCAAGGCTGTGGGGGTTTTTGGGTTAGATATTTGATATATCATACAGGGGTTGGGGTTTTTTTTTGTTTGTTTAGATATTTTTTCTTCTGGTTTGGAAACAGTTTTCCTTGCGTTTGTTGGTGATAAAAATCAGTTGTTTTTTGGGAAGGCTGTGTGGGTGGGGGAGATTCTCTCTTCTGCTTCCTTCGCCACGGGGAGTGAAAGCTCCAAGATCCTGGAGGAGGAACCGAGCCGAGGGTGACTCCGGGCTCTCTGGCCGTGGCCGGATCCCCAGGGATTTGTCCCGAAACATCAGCGCAGCTGGAGCCTGGCGGGCAGGAACCGCCCGCTCCCGGGAGACGGGCAGCCGAGGTCGGGATAACCCTCCCTTTACCTGCCTGTTTGCACTTTCCTTTTTCCATTTTGCAACCTCCCGAGTCAACAGAAGGGCTAAATTAAGGAATACGTGGGGAGTGAGTGGAAAAGTAAAAATGAAAAAGGCTGGCTCAGCAGTGCAGGGCGGGAGAGGGGAAGTGATGGAGCTCTGTTCCTGGTCCGCCTGCTCCGGCCATCACAAAGGGTTCCCCTCAGGTCATCTTTGGGGTGTCCTTTGGGGTTTTGCAGTTTTTTCTGGGCTTTTCTGTCCTTTGAGAGCCAGGGACCTTCTCTGCTCCCCTCCGGAGGGGAGTCCTGCAGTGAGCCAGGACATGGGGCTGCTCTGCAGTGCTGGCTCAGACCCATTCTGGGGTTCCTCTTCTATATATAAAAGCCTAATTCAAATTATTCTTCCCTTTTTCACACAAATATATTTAGATATCCCTGTATATAGATATATAAAAAAGATTTTATCCTTATGCACAAATATATGTTGGTATCATGTACGTATGTATACATATCTGTATAATATTTCATATTTATAGTCATGCACACAGATATTATACATATTTGGAAGGAGATAATGAAAAACCCTAGAAGCGACTCATATTTCCAGGGATCTCTGAGTATCTCGCTCCAGGAAAGGAACTGCTTCGACTACACAGAAATGTGTGATCCTCAGAGAGTTCATCCATGAAAAGTATTAATTGTCCAACTTGCCCCTTTTCCCATCCGGAAGAACAGATCTTTTCTATCCTACAGAAATTTTTTTCTTCTGATATAATCTAAACTAGGGGCAGGATAGACTTCATTTTCCATGAAAACCCATCCAAGAGGATTGCTGAAAATAGACTGTGCTCTGAGAACAGCTACCAGAAAAAGCCAAGGGAGGGGTGGGGGCAGGTCAGCTGGGGCAAGGAGCTCTGCAAAATAAATTAATGATTGATATTAACAGTTTGAGTAAAAAGCAGCTCATTAGCACCCGTGTGGGTCGGGGGATGCATCACCCTGCAGATGCACTGGATGTGTTTTATCATCCTGATTTTATTTACCATGGGAGGTGGGTTGGGATGGGATGCCATGTTCCAACTTTGATATTCCCCACAGGTTTGCCATGGCAGAAGCATTTCCTCCACAAAACAAACAAATGGAAAAAATACTCCAACCCCACTCCCCCCCAGACCACGGCACACTGAGGATGGAGTTGAATCCCTTTGGCCCCGAGCTTGGGCAGGGAACTCTTCCACCCCAGTGTGGGTTTTCATGATCCATAAATGCACAGCCCAGTTTGTGCCCTGGGGCTCGGCTGCAGCAGGATTGGTTAGAACATATGGATTAAAACATAGCAATTAGAACAAACATCAGCCTTGGGAGGGCTCAGCGTGAGCAGGTTCCTCATCTTGGCAGGGGAGGGGAAAAGATGCAGTTTGGATTTAAAAGGAATATCCTGTAGTTCTTTTTGGGGTTTTTTATCTTTTTAAAATTGGCACTGCAGGTGTGGGGCTTTGTTTCGGTAACTTTAGTTACATCTGTAATATAATTTATTATTTCTGTTTCTTAGTTATTTTTATTATTTATTGGTTTATTTTCCAAGACATGCAAATGTGATATCCTTGATGGTTGCTTGCAACCTCATGGAAGTTGCTTGTCTCAGTGTAAAGGGATATTGGAGCTGGTCCTTGGAGAGGCAGTTTTGGGGGATGCTGTTCCCCCACTGGGCACAGCAGCATTTGCTGTGTTCTGAGCAGCATTTCTCCTCCAGAATCAAATACATCCCTTTGGAAAAATGCATCCTAGTCTCACTTTCTTACCTGGAGTCTTTTCAGCTCAAATATTTTTAGGAAAAATAGGATTTTTCTTAAGTCCTTTAGGATTTTTAGAAAAAAAAAATCCCAAACATGGTCCCCCCTTGCTCTTTCCCAATTCTTGCAGAATTCAGCTGAAAGGCTCAGCCCAGTTTTGGTGCTGAAGTTCCTCCCCTGGGGCGTTTCAATCTTGCCGGGGCTGGGCACTCTCTGAGCTGACCTGGCAGCGAGGGCATCGCTGGGGCTCCTGGTACTGCTGCCTCCACAGATCCCTGTGATTGGTTTCCTAAACTGCTTCCAGCACTGCCAGGAAAATGTTATTAAGTTTTGTCACTGTCTGTTGGAGTCGCTGCAAGTGCCCAGTTTGTCCAGTGTGCCTGGAGAGGATGCAAATCCCCCGCTGCACTGTGCCCTGGCCTGGCTGGGGCTTTGTGGCCACTGTTCTGGGTCAGGGGGTTGGCTCTGGGTGGCAACTGAGCATCTCAGGGATGTGGGGAGCAGCCAAGGGCAGGAGGCTGCAGCAGAGCCCAAAACAATGAGAAAACATTACTGGCCAAAAATTCCCGATTTACTTAACACTTAGCTGAAAAAATAAGGTTTAGGGTGATAAAGGAGGAAATACAATGCTATCTCTAGGGTGGAAGAAGAGAATATATTGAAGTTGCAGCATGTCCCGTGGTTGGGGTTGTGGTAATTTTGGCAGAAGGTTCCCAGATGAGGCAGAGTCACTCCCCTGCCTTTCCCTGCAGTTATGGAAAGGGTCTGCTTGAAGCAGAGGTAGGAAGAAGCAAAAAATACCCAACACAACCCCAAAACTAAAAAAACCCACCGCACTTTTAGCTTTATTTTATTCGAGCTCCTGTAGTGGTTATGGGGTTTTTGGTTTGTTTTCTTCTTTTTCCAAAACCGTTACTATTTAAATGCAGATTTTTAGCTTTTCCACCCGGGAGCCGGAGCTGGAAATTCTTTCCACTGCGTTGGTACAGGAGGGAACAAACCGCTGCTTTTAGCTTGCTCAAATAATCCATCCCTGGCTGGAGCCACGGGTTTCCTCCTTCCCGCTCCCTCCCACTCCCAAAGCGATCCCGGGATCTGCTGTGGGTGCTGATGGGGACAGGGGTGAGGTGACGTTGCTTGAAGTCCCATTTGCCTACGGTTTTTCCCTTAAATTTCTCCAAGGCTTTATTCTTGCAAACGCCACATGGGCACTGGAGTGGCAAACCCAAGTGGCAGCTTCATTTTTCGGAGCAAAATGGGCAAAATCTTCTGTCCTCATTTTCCTGGCATTAAGAAAAGGAGGTGGGATATTGGTAGGGAACCAATTTGCTTTTCACTGTGGCATAGTTGGAGCATGCTCAGGGCTGGGCAGGGTTTGTGGCCCTGTGCCAGGACCCCCTGCACTGCAGTGAAGGGAAACTTGTGCTGCCCAACATTTTGGGGATGAGCGATTTCCAAGAATAAAGGAAAGGAAGTTTGGAGTGGGATGGGTGAGGCTTTCCTTATTTATTTCACACAGCTTCTTGGGCCATTGGTCTGATGCCCTACTCCCTCCTCCAGTGCTGTTCCCTCTGCCTGGCCAGTGAGGCATGGTGGTGGTGACTTATCCTTCAGCACAGGGATGTCGTGTCTGATTTCCTGGGGAGAAGGAGATGTTGGGCTGGGTTCGTTTGGTTCTCTGCTGCTCTTGGGGGGCACATCCAGGATAACTGCATTTCCTTGTCCCTGACCTGCTGAGATCAGCTCAGCTGGCCAAAAAAGGAACAAATGAGCCTTTCAGCTTTCCACCTTCGACTGCAGCAGTGGGGCTGTAGGTGCCTGGTGCCCCCAGTTCTCCATTGGGACCCCGTCACTGTCCTGGGGGGATTGATGGGGCTGGGTTCAGTACCTGTGGGTTTAGGAGAGCAGTGTGAGGGTGGGATGAGCAGCTGATCTGCTGCTCTGTCTGCCACAGGAAGCCTTGTGACCCAAGCCAGAAATTTTTGGGGCTGAATTTTTTTGCCAGCCATTTACAGCGTCCAGGTGCCAGTGAGGAAAACGATTGGATCATTTTACCCTAAAGCATCGCCTGGAAAACAGCAAGGATGTTTCTGGCCCTGAAACCTCTGCTATCCATCCTCATGTGCTACTCACCCACCCTGGGCTGCTGCCATCCCCAGCTGGCCTGAATTTGCTTATTTTTGGGGCAGTGGATCCCCCAGCCAGAAGGGTTCTGGGCTTCTGCAAAGTGCAGGGCACGGCTGGAGCAGGGATGAGTGCTGGGGAATTGCAGGAACAGCAAACCAGTGGTGTTTGCTGTGGGAGGGAGGTTGTATCTCGTTTGCTTTATCTTCCTGATGCCTTTTGAAGCAGCCCCGAACGAGCGGCTGTCACTGGTGTAAGCAAACCTCACCTGGCACACAGGAAAAAGCAGCTGTGAGGCGATAGGCAAATAAGGTGCTGGGGCTGGAGGGCCTCCTCACCCACGGCACACCCAAGAGCCACCACTGCCTTCACTCTGGAGGGGAAGGCACAGGAGGAGACCACCCGCGGCTTTGGGACCAGCTCCTTAGGGGTGCTGGAGGACAGGGGAAGGGCTGAATCCTCTGGGAGCAGCTTGTGGTACGAAGCAGAGCTTGGCTGTGTTCACCTGGCACAAGGATGGGGAGGGATGCCCCATCCCTGGAGTGTCCAAGGCCGGGTTGGACAGGGCTTGGAGCAACCTGGGATAATGGGAGGTGTCCCTGCCCAAAGCAGGGGGGTGGAACAGGATGGTCTCTAAGGTCCCTTCCAAGCCACACCATTCTGTGATTCTGTGCTCCCAATGCTGAGCCTGCACCCACGAGGTGCTTTTTAATGCAGGGTTCGTTCCCGTGTGTCTCAGCTGCAGATGTTGGCTGCTGCAGCCCCTGGGCTCACATGCTCCCACCGCAGCCGTGCCCGCCCAGGGCTGGGATTTCCCTGCGTGGGTGGTGGGGGTCAGTGACCCCGTGCCAGGGGGTGCCCCGGGGCAGCCCCTGGCCCTGCTGGGTCTCGGGTGGCTGCTCGGCTGTTGGGGTTTAACGTACGGGGCTTTTCTGGGGAAAGGCTACGTGAGCTTCGGGGCGCGTTTGCCCCCCCATCTGGGGGCAGGGGCGTGTGGTGGCCGTGGGGATGCGGGTCCAGTTTCAGCTCGCAGAGGCAGAGGGAGGCCGGGCAGGGGCTGAAGCGGGCACGGTCCCTTCAGCTGCACCCTGAGGGTGCCACTGCTCCCCAGCAGAGCCCCCTCCTGCCCTGGCACATGGGCAGAGTCCCGGCAGGACGGGAGGTGCGGGGCCGGCTCCAGGGATGCAGCGGCGCTCGGAAGCTCCGGCCGGGAGCTGGGCAAACAGGGAAGTGGTGTGGGCGAGTTTAACTCATCCACAGCCAGGCACTTGGATCACTGCGTTTTGTCCTCTGGGAGCATCAGCACCGTTAGGCTTTGAGTGTTTGTCATCCCAGATAACGCTAAAACACCCAGGATTAGCTCGCAAACGCTGGGTTTCACACTCCTCACCTCGAGGGTGAGGAGCAGCCCCACGCTTCATCCTCTGGTGGGGTTTATGGGCTGGGTGTGTGTTAAAACACCCCGGCATCCTTGCCGTGCAGTTTTGGGGAGTGCTGGTGTGCAGTGCTGGCTGTCAGCGGGGCTGAGGCAGAGCAGATGTCCCTCCAGGATGAGATCCTTCCCATGCAGCCGGCCCTGGGAAAGGCAGCCAGTTAAAATAACAGTTTATCCTGCCTGGTGTCTTGTGGGATGGTGGAAGGATCCCAGAGCAGCCCTGCCTGGGTTCCTGCTTTATGTCACAGGACGGGAGCTGCTCTCCCAGCTGGGGTTGTTTTAGGGTTTTCTTACTGTTTTCATTACTATTTTACTGCCTGTCAGCAAAGTCCAAAGGAATCGGATGCATCCCTTATTTTGCGCATCCATTTCCCCTTCCCTGCGTATGGGGAAAGATATTAAAGGCAGGAAAAAACAAATGTGTTTACAACATAGAAATACAGCTTGAATTAAGTTATTTAGAGAAGAAAGCGGGGCCTAGGCGTGATGCTCATCATTATTCCCCCAGAGGGCATCATGCTCTTCCTACATCATTTGGGGGCAGAAGTATTTCCCATGAGGGAAATCCGATTTTATCCAAGGGAAGCTCCTGAAATGGTGAGGGAAAACAGAATTTCAGTGTTCACCCCACAGGATGTTTGCTGTTGTGGACTGCACCCTGGACCTGAATGTGCACCAGGGGTTGCTGTGCCACGTGCTGGCCTGTGAGAGTCACCTGGTGCCTCACTTTCCCCCAAAGCAGAGCGGGATGCAACCCCTCAGTGCAGGATGGAGAAATACCAGCTGCTGTAGGGATGTGCTGCAGGGATTTTTGCTCCTGTTACAGCAGGAGAAACTCAAATGGTTCCTTGAAGCGCCCCCAACACCACTCTGTCCCAGTTTGTGTTTGCTTTGGCCGGGAAGCGGGGCCGGGTCTCCCCGGGGACACGGAGGCTGTCAGGGAGCCCCGGGGCAGCCGCCTGTGCCTGTGCTCGTGGGTGGCACCAGTGTTTATTTACCTTTTCATCACCTGATTACCGTGCCCTGCCATGTTGCAGGCGCCAGCCCGTGGGCTGCCAGCCCTGTTTGAGTTGGCAGGAGCTGGAGATTAACCTCCTGCTAAAATAGCCCGACGCCAGCCCCACGTCTGCCCGGGGTGGCCGGGCTCCTTGCATGCCCTTAGAGCATCTTGTATGGATATTTTGCAGCCTGGTATGGGCCAACGTCACCACATGGCGTGATGGCACGGCGAGGGAAGATGTCATGATGCAACAATCTCAGAGCAAGTTGCAAATGCTCAGCAGTCCCAGGAGCTGTGGATGTGTCCCTGCAAGGCAAAGCCCTCTGAGGTGGTGGGACTGGATTTGCCTTAACCCAGAGGGGATGGTGCTCTTCTGCTGGTGGGAATGGCCCTGTGACATCCAGGCTCCCATCGCCCCTTGGGATATCTCCACTTTCTTGGCTCTGCTCTCGAAAGCTGCCGTGCTGAAGAGCAGGAGCAGAGGAACCGCAGATGTGTCCACAAGCTGCAGGTCCTGTGATGGCACTGCTCAGCTGGGGGAGCTGGATATTTATCGTGCATGTGGGTGACCCATTTTGGGATTCCCTGAGCCACCATTACCACTTTCCACCCTTGATGGTGTCGCTGCATTTGTGTTCTGGCCATATCAGGAGCTCGTGCCCAGAGTGGGATTTCTGTGCTGAGCCACCGTCCAAAGAAAGGGGCTGTTCAGGTGCCAGCCAGGAGTTTCCATTTCAGCCTGTTTGCACTCAGTGTGTTGTCCCAAAGGAATGGCAGATTTGGGATTCTGCTGGTTCCCTGCCTGTGGCGGGTTTCCCGGCCGGATGGGACATGGCAGCACTGCTGGTGCCACGGGGCTGACTCACATTGAACTCGGGTGTTGGTGAGTAGCAAACCCTCTTATTTCTAGTGAGACTTTGGATGTGACAGGAAGAAGCTCTAGCCCCAAACCTTCCTGTTTTCCAATGTGTTTTTATCAATTCAGACCCAAAAATGTGGGCTTGTTGTGACTTTCTGCCCTTTTTCTCTGGGTGTTTGATGCCGAGCTGCCACATGAACAGCGGTGGAAGGAGTCACTGATAGCAGGGAGCTGCCTGGATATCACAATACTCAAAATTGGGGGTTTGGGAGGTGCCTGCAGCAGCATTGCTGTGTTTGGGGTTTGGTGACAGCGATGGCACAGCGTCACGGTGCCACTGCGGTGTTTCAGCTGCCTGCCCCGGTGCACGTGTTTCCTGAGTTCACAGAAACCCGTTTTCGTGCTTTAATCAAGATCTCATGCAAAGTCCCGGCTCTGTGAGCGGTATTGCTGCCAGTCTGCATGCAAACACGGTGTGGGAGAAGCACTGAGAGCACTGTGGTGTTTCGGGTGGCTGCTCAGGGTGGAAAGTCACCCCTGGGCACCCCGGCCGAGCCAAGACTCACAGACCCCCAGCTGCCTCCCCCAGGACACCTGCCTGCCCTTAGCCCTCTTACCTTGCATGCTTGCACCCTTAAAAGTGGAGTCTGGATGGAAATAGCATCAGCAGATCTCTTCTACTTTTAATTTTGGAGGCTCTCTGGGCTGGGGAGAGGAAGCTGGGGGTGGAGAGGAGCTGGCTGTGAGAGGACAAGAGCCACTTTTCTCTGACACGCTCTGTAGAGCGATTTGAAACGCTGAAGCTCCTCCAAGATTGATTTATTTTTTTCTTTGCTTTAAAAATAATTATAGGCATTATGTCTTGGTCTGTGTCTCACAGTGGCAGGGATCAGAGTAGCCTGACCCAGGGGGAACGTGGGTTTAAAACAGCACATGGTGGGTGTGTCTGTGAGCACTGAGGAGCTGGTACAGTTTGAAGCATGAACACATTCAGGCTTCTTGTTTTCACTGGTTGGTTTAGTGAAGGTAGGTTTGGTTTGGTTTGTTTTTTCATTCCTCTGAATGAAAACAGGTGATGGAAAACAGACGAGCAGGTTTCACTTCCTGCTCTCGCTTAGGGCTCCACGCTGGGGGTGTTTGGAGACAGCCACAGTGGTGGGGCATCAGTGTCTGCCTCGGGCTGATTCCTCATGGACTCATCTGGTCCCTTATTCCCTCCCAGAAACACAAAGAGTTGGAGAAACGTCTTGTTTTATCACAGAATTGTTAAGGGTGGAAAAGACCTCCTAATTCATTGAGTCCAACCATTAACCCAGAGCTGCCACCTGGGTGGCACCCCGTGGGGTGCAGAAGTATGCTGAGAGATCTGGGGAGAGGAGAAGGATTTGGGGAGACCTTAGAGCCCCTTCCAGTGCCTAAAAGGGCTACAAGAGAGCTGGAGAGGGACTTTGGACAAGGGATGGAGTGACAGGACAAGAGGAGTGGCTTCTCACTGCCAGAGGACAGGGATAGATGAGATATTGGGAAGAAATTGTTCCCTCTGAGGGTGGGGAGGCCCTGGCACAGGGTGCCCAGAGAAGCTGTGGCTGCCCCATCCCTGGAAGTTTCCAAGACCAGGCTGGATGGGGCTTGGAGCAGCCTGGGACAGTGGAAGGTGCCCCTGCCCATGGCAGGGGGTGGAACAGGATGGTCTTTGAGGTCCCTTTCAACCCAAACCACTCTGGGGTTCTAATGGGTGCAAATGGAGACAAGCCACCAAAATCAGGGGGGTGACTCCTGAGCCCTCCCTGGGTGCAGGACCTTACAGTCCTGGGCCCAGCCTTGCCCACAGCAGGGCCAGCACATCCCTTGCTGCCCAGGAGCAGGAGGATTCCCTTGCAGGGCACCAGGGTTTGTGCATTGTCCAGCGGGCCCCTCCTGGGGCTGTGGGAATCCTGGGGAAGCTGTGATGGGTGTTTGGGAGCCCTTGGGTTTCTCTCAGGTTCCGCAGGTGACTGGGCTTGGGTTTGGCTGGGAGCAGTGCGGGTGGAGGCTCTGCACCCACTGGGGTGGGTTCAGGAGGACAGCTTGGAGCAGCTGAGCATTGGCTTTGGGTTTGTTTCCTGGAGTGTTGCAGGCTGTAAAGTACAACAGATTAATAGGAAACGTGGTCTGGAAGTTACAGTCCCCAGTGGGGCTGTACTGGGTTTCTGGCAGGGCATTTTATGGGATGGTTGGACTTCTGTGCCTTGGATTTGGAGAGGGCAGCTCCTGAGGAGTATTTTTTTAGGCAGGCTGAATGTAGGAATAAATGCTGCTGGAGCCACTTGCAGCAGGGAAACGATGTTTTCAGGGCTGCTTACTTGGTGTTGGACTGCGAAGTTTGAGGACAGGCTGCCTTGATGTGGGAATATGTGCAGAAAAATTTGCATTTTGGGGTACTGAGTGAACTCCTGGGCATAAGGGAAGGGATTGCTAGTCTGGATCCAAATCACTAATTATCTTTTTATTTTTATCATTTTTTGCTGTATTGCACTCCTCGGGCTGCTGCTGAAAACCCACAGAGCTCCCTGCAGAAGAAGGTAAGTCATGGGCTGGAGGTGGCAGTACGTGCCTTGAGTCTGGGTGGAGTGTGCTGGGGACAAGGAAGAGGGACTCTTTGGGGTCTTTTAATCTTGGTTTTAATCCCAAAGAAAGCTGGGCTGACAGCAGAGCTTCCCTGTGATGGTGAGGCTACCTCTGTGAATACAAACACGGAGGATTTGGTTCCAGTAGTTAAAAACAGAGCCAGTAAAAGCAGGGCAGTGCCAGAAATGAAAGCATTTCATTTTAGAGAGAACCCCCCCCGCAATGCTGCATGTCCTCACCAGTGCCCACGGCCAAGGGGCACTGGAGCAGCCCTGAAGCAAGCAGGGATGGGGTTCTGTGGGTCTTAGGGCCTCAGTGGTCTAAGTTACCTGTCCTCTGGGGATTTTTTTGAGGACTGACTGTGCTTGGCTTCATGTTTTCCCACCAGGAAAGTCCCTCTGGGAGTTGGTACTGGAGCAGTTTGAAGACCTACTCGTCCGCATCCTTTTGATGGCAGCTTTTCTGTCCTTTGTGAGTACCCGGAGCTCGGGTGGCACCTTCTGGGGCACATATGGCCTCGGGTGACACCCAGAGAGGAAAGGTGGGCAGGTGCCTGTGGGATGAAGGAGATGCAGCAGCAGAGCAGTGGTTTCTAGGGCATAATGGCAATATCACTGCATCTGCTTGAAGATGGGACTGGAGGGTTTTCCAATGATGCTGATCCATCCAAAAGTGATATCAAACAACTCCTTGGTCTGCTTTCTGTTTATGTGGGGCTGTTCCAGGCTGATGATTTGAGCCTGGTTTGCAGTGCCCCAGTGCTGAACTGTCAGTTCAGCTTTGCCCACAATCTGCCTTGGGAGCAACTCTGCGTGAGGAGGTTTCCCATCAAGCTGCTGGAGAATGATTGATTTTTTTGAGTGTAGTCAGTGTGTTTGGCAGGGATGGCAAAGCTGAGACTCCTGTCTCTTCCTTTCAGATGTGACTCGTGGGTAGATAAGGGGGAAAGCTGGTCCCTTGTGGGGTTTAGTACATTCCCAAAACAACATGCAGTGAAGTGAATGCAGGTAGAGCAGGTGTGAAGCCCTGTGCCAGAGGTCCTTGTGCCTCTGTGACAGAGCAGAGAGGTGTTGCTGTGTTGACACAGCGCAGGTCGATGAGCAGTTAAATGGAGTGGAAATATTTGTGTGTGTGCTTCATTTGTGCTATGGTATGAGGCCTTTGTGGGATGGAGAGGGGGCTCAGGGTGGCAGAAGCCACAAGGTCGGTCCCTGCTCTGCAGAGCCGCTCTTACTGCACTGATTACTCGTGGTGCATCACTGCCCTGCTGCCCAGGAGGGGCTGCAGTGCTGCCTGGTCTCCCCACTCACCAGCTCATGGCCACGGTCTCCCCACAGGTGCACCAAACACAAAGAGAGAGGCTTTCCTGGTGCAAACACTCATCCAGGCATTGCATGGCTGCTTGCTCCAGCCCCACGTGTTCCATGCATTAGGTTAGCCCAGCAGAGGAGTGGAGGCTCCAGCAGTGGGATACGGCAATTCCACTCTTTGACCAAGCCACGTGGCTCTGGCCACCCCTGGGATGTTTCCTCTCCAGAAAACGCCACCCGTTGTTTGGCTCTTGTTCCCATCGTTCTTCTTAAAATGTTGCTGCTCTTGTTTGAACCACACTGTGCTCCTTCTTTTCTCTTGCCACCAGATCCTGGCCTGGTTTGAAGAAGGGGAGGAGACCACGACGGCGTTTGTGGAGCCCATTGTCATTATCATGATCCTGATCGCCAACGCTGTGGTGGGCGTGTGGCAGGTAAGGCACAGCCCCCGCCTGCCCCCGCCGTCTCTGCTCCAGGTCTCTCAGATCCTTCATCTTAAGGTCTGGTTGCTTCATGCCCTTGGAAACTCATTTCCCAGAGGTTCAATTTTCATGTTGGCCATGCTTCCCCATGCCCCTGCACAGATGCTCAGTTGCTGGCTGCCTCTTGGCTCGTTCCTTCAGTCTGTCTTTGGCAATTTTTGCAGGTTGGAGCTTATCTTGCCATTACCCAGGCAAAAACGGCTTGTCTCCTGGCTGGGGCCAAATGCATTTTCCAAGGGAAGCTCTTTGTCCTGTCCACCAGACAGCCACAGTGGCTGCTGCCTCTTGCCTCACTGTGTCCCTCCTGGGGGATGAGTAAACACCTCAGCCAGTGATGCTCCTCTTTTGTATCTGTTCATTATCAGGCCATTTATTTATCTGCAGCTTGAGGTGGGGTTGCTGGATGGGGAAAAATACAGTTGGTCGGGGTATGCTGCTTCCCAAACCAAGAATGAGATGATAAACCCCAAAGGTCCAGGATCTGATGTGGTTTAAACCAGCAGGAATTATTTTGCAGAGGCTGAAGAAGACGCGGCGCTTGTCCCATCCATGGTGCCGGTGGATTCCAAAGCCAGGGCTGGGGTTTGGGTTTTCCTGTCTTTGCAGCGGGTGGGGAAGGAGCCTGCTAGCACCAGCAGCTCCAGCACCAGCAGCTCCGCTCCTCTCTGCTTGCAGGAGAGAAATGCTGAGAGTGCCATCGAGGCCTTGAAGGAGTACGAGCCCGAGATGGGGAAGGTGATCCGCGCCGACCGCAGCGGGGTGCAGCGCATCCGCGCCCGCGACATCGTCCCTGGGGACATCGTGGAGGTGGCAGGTGCCGTCAGCCCAGGGCATGGGGTCGGATGGGGAGGTGGAACTGGCCAGGGGGCCCCCCCCAAGCTGAGGCTCTTCACCCTGCCAAGGCTTCGCCTGAGCATCAGGCAGTAGAGAACAGCAGAAAAGAGAAAAAAAAGTATCCATTTCTGACGCAGGTTTTGTGTCTCAGGAGGGTTTCCCCTTTTTCTGGAAGAACTACAAGAACTTGTAATTTTCACCAAGATTCCCTGTCTCTGGAAGCGGCTCTCCCACGCGCATCCCCGGCCCAGGCGTGGGCGAAGGGCCGGTGCTGGGTGCTGCTGCAGGCAGCCCGCGTGGGACGGCTCCCCTGGGACCTGGGGCCGGTTATCCAGGGAGGGTGAGAGGCAGAGGGGACCAGCTGCAGGGTGCTTTTGCCTCTGGGTGGGTTGTACCCCCCAGCCCTTCTGCTGGGGCTGTGCATTCAGCAGAGCATGCCCGAGGGTCTGCTGCCTGCCCCAGCAGAGCTAGGAGGATGCATTCCAATTATTCCATTTTGTTTGTTCCTTAAATGATGCCATAAACCCCCAGAGCCACAAAACGAATCCTCTCCTTTCCTCCTCGTGGCCCTGCTGGTGGAAACATGCTGCAATCCCTCCCGTGCCCAGCCAGCTCGCTGTTATTTATGTCTTCCAGTTGGGCTTCAGCTGGAAGATGAACATAAAAATAATGCCGGGAGGATCAAGCCAGCCAGATCCTCAGCTGGGCGAGCTGGCGGCGCTCCCAAACCAGCACTGACAATGCAGTCCGGCTGCTGACCTGGCCTTTAATTAAATTAATGAATTATTAATAAAATTCTGCCATCTTTCCCCAAATCAAGTGCATACTACCTGCCCATCAGCAGCCCAATATTACTTTTTAATGGCACAATCAGCACTGCGACCGGAACGGAAAGAGCTGAGCTCTCCGGAGGGGTTTGCAAATTATTGGCAAATTGTGGGTTTAGGAGGCTATGGGAAGTGGTGAGGGTGCTGTCAGGTGCCTGATAGGAAAGCACACCAGGAGGAAAAGCTTTGAACCTGTGGTGGACATCCAGGTGATGCCCTGGGGACAATGTGACAACACAGGCAGGAGGGACTGGCTGCTGTTTGCATGTGCAAATGCAATAAATTTGGCAGCAGGGAGCAGGAAACCTGTTACGCTGAGGCGAGAAGGGAGGGTGGTTGGAAGTTGGCAGGCTGCTTAAACCGAGCTGAGTTTTGCTCTTTTGTGACAAGGCCATGGAGGTGAGTGCCTTTCCCAAAAAGTGCAGGCAGAGCATCTCTTTGGGAGCTCCAGTGGTTGCTGTGACCCCTGTGGTGCTTGGGCAGTGCCAGTGGCCACGGCCGGGGAGCGTCCTCCTGTTTTCCTCTCTTTCCCTTGGGACACTTTGGTGCTGGGGGATCAGCACGTGTTCAGTACCTGGCTAATGGCCAGGCCAGGTCTCTCCTGTGGGATAATAAAGCGCTGTGCACCCCGGAGCGAGTGCCACCCCTGTGGCACCAGGGCTCTCTCTGTCCCTGGATGCTGCAAGAGTCTTCCTGTGCAGGTTTAGCTCGTGTTTGCAAGCCCTCCCGCCTTTCCCGGGGAAAGAGCAGCTCTTTGCTCCCTCTAAGATGCTCCAGCCCCCTTGAATAGATGCAGTCTGTGTCTGTGCATGAAGTGGATGCTTTGAGGAGGTCTGTGCTGGCACCCCCCAGCTCGGTGTCCCCCAGACAGGTGCGACAGGGAGCAGGGGAGGTCTGGCTGGGTGGCAGATGTTGCTGCTGCATCCTGGAGCGCTGGGATCTGCAGCTGGAATAACTGGCTGGGTGGTGGAGCGGCGCCAGCCCCCTCCCGCTGCGCTGGGGGGGTTTATGAGCCTCGGGAGGAAGCCCTCGTTAAAGTCTGAGATTTGAGAGCATCGTTAGCAGCCAAGCCGGCAGTGTTGTGTAAGGGCTGGGAGGGGCTGGCAGCCAGGGCTCCCTCGGCCTCAGTATTTCCGAAGCGTCGGAGCGTGGTTGTGTCCAGCCGATAAGGGGAGCAGGAGGAAGAGCCAGGAAGAAGAAACCCAGTGAGAAAAGCAGCTTTAAATGTTTCTTTTTTTTAAAGAAGCACTAGTGCCTTGGAGGGTGGTGTTGGGTGGCTGGCAGTGGATGGGGCAGCTTTCAGCTGTGCCCACCGTGCCGTACCAGGAGAGCCAGGGATGGTTGTTTGTCTTGGAAACAGAAGATTTTCCACTGTCAACAGCTTCCAGTCAGCCCAGAGAAACCTGAAGCAGGGTCAAGACTGGCATTGGGAGGCTCAGACTGCTCCAACATGGGGTTGTTTTGGTTTTTTTGCAGGAAAGAGGCAAGATGGGGGTGCAGGGGGAGTTTGCAGGGAAGAGGAGAGACAGGGACGTGGTGGGGAAGGGGATGGGCACAGCAGGCAGGGCACCACCAGGGTTTGGCTGGGGGCAGACTTGTAAATTAGAGACCGACAAAATTAAGCATTAACAAAGCTTTAAATGCAGAAATGAGGTGACCCAGCGCAGGGCCCTTTGCCAGGGGCTGGACCCCTCATTGCTCCAGGCTGGGTGCTACCGTGCACCTGCACGTGGTTGGTGTCAGTTTGGGGTTTGCTGTCCCCGTTCCCGGGGTGCTGGGTGCTGCCAGTCCCAGCTGACGGAGCTGCTCTGCTCTCGTCCTTGCAGTGGGGGACAAGGTGCCAGCGGACATCCGGATCATCGAGATCCGCTCCACCACCCTGCGGGTCGACCAGTCCATCCTCACAGGTGCGTGTGGGCCTCACGGAGCAGAGGCAGCTTCCTTCTGCCCTCTTCATGGAGGCAGATTTTGGAACTGATGCCGGGATAAGTGCTTTGCTGGGGTGGGAAATAGGTGGGAGAGCAAGATTTAGATGATGCTTGGACCTTCCCAGGTCCTCAAAGTCATGGCATAGGTGAGATGTGTCTGGTGCTTGGGTATCCTTCCTGCAGAACACAAGCCTGGGGCTTTCCTGTGTGACATGTGGGGTTTGACATCCCCATGGTGGATGTTTGGGTACTTTGGTGGCAAAGTGCTGCTCTAGAGCGCTGTGGGGTGTGTGATGCAGGCTTGGGACAGGGATGAGCAGAGGCTGGAGAGGGAACATGGGTGGTCCATCTCTCCCCTCTTGTCTTGGCAGGGGAGTCTGTGTCGGTGATCAAACATGCTGACCCCATCCCCGATCCCCGGGCTGTCAACCAGGACAAGAAGAACATGCTTTTCTCCGTAAGTCCCTTACACCTGTCTCCACCTCTCCTGTGGTTTTCCAAAGCACAGAGGCTGGTGGATGTGGGAGATCTCTGAGCAGAGAAAGGGAGTGCATGCATAAGACCTGAATCCATAAAAAAGAGCTCCAAATCCATAAAAATAAGAACCCGCTTCATTTGGATTTCATTTGGGCTGTGGCACATAAGGCCTTTAAATACCTTGGGCAATCTCAGAGAACTTTTTTTTCCATCATATAGGATGCATTATGGATGGGGAAGAGGTTTGTGGTTGAGCCTGGAGCTATTGCAAATTTAGGTTTCCTCCTTTCTCATGCTGTTCTCAGGCAGAAGTCAAGTCCTCAAGGGGTTACAGCTCTCAGGAAGGGCTCTCCTCCTCCTTAGGGTGGGTTTATATAAAAACCCAGGATGTCCCATTTTCCTCTTAACCAAGATCTCACGTTTTCCTTTCACAACCAGCAACCCATTTCCCTGCTCAAACCAAGAGGTTTCATGCCCACATATCCCCTCTGCCCCTCTCCTCCCCTCCCAGGGCACCAACATTGCAGCTGGGAAGGCCGTAGGGATCGTTATTGCAACAGGGGTGTACACCGAGATCGGCAAGATCCGAAACCAGATGGTGGAGACCGAGCCCGAGAAGACCCCCTTGCAGCAGAAGCTGGATGAGTTCAGCCAGCAGCTCTCCAAAGTGATCTTCCTGGTGTGCATCGCCGTCTGGGTCATCAACATCAGCCACTTCAGCGACCCCGTGCACGGCGGCTCCTGGTTCCGGGGGGCCATTTACTATTTCAAGATTTCGGTGGCGCTGGCGGTGGCCGCCATTCCCGAGGGCCTCCCGGCCGTCATCACCACCTGCCTGGCGCTGGGCACGCGCCGCATGGCCAAGAAAAACGCCATTGTCCGGAGCCTGCCCTCGGTGGAGACCCTGGGCTGCACCTCCGTCATCTGCTCCGACAAGACCGGCACCCTCACCACCAACCAGATGTCCGTGTGCCGGGTGAGAGCCGGGGGGGCTCGGGGTCTGCAGGTGCAAGGGGGGTGCTTCAGAGCACCCCGCCCTGTGGGGCTGGGCTCTGTGTCCTCACCAGAGCTGTGGCACGTTAGGAATGTGGGGGCGAGCAGGGAAGAGGGGTTATAGGAAGGCCCGAGGTTCCCCCGGCCAGGGTCAATAAGGATCAGGGCTTCTCTTGGCTTGGGGGTAGTTGGAAAACTCACTTTTATCAGCACACCATTGTGGAGGTGCTGTGTTGCAGTTTCATTTCAGGGCTCCCTTTCCAGGGGATGTTACCTCCTGCTGGTGTGTGACATTGATACAGAGCTCCTGGAGATGCTGATGCAATCGGCCTCCTCTGCTCTCTTGCTCTTTACCCCCTGTTTTTAACCAAAACAGTGAGAAATCCTGGACCATGCAAAATTACAAAGCCTGGACCCATGAAAAGCATTTCTGATGGAGAGAGCCCTGGGGTGATTTGGTGAAGAGTTTGAAGGCTCCTCATGTACCAGAGAGTTTTGCTCCCACATGCCTGGCCACGTGGAGAGGTGACTTGTTAGGAAAGCCTGGACCATCTGAGTACTTCTCAGTTTCCCCATTAATCCATGAGTGTCGGGAAAGCTTTTTACATGGCTTTGGCATGTTGTTTTTATAGGAGAACCTTGGAAAATGTGTTGCTGTGGGAAAAAAAGGACCTGGCCAACGTCCCTCCTCTCTGACACGCAGATAGTGTGGTGGGAAGCTGTGACAGTGCTGCAAACTGGCCACAGGCTTTGGCCACTGGTTAGCTCAGCACAAACTGCAGATGACTGGAAATGTCTGGTGTTTCTGCCCTGTAAATGATACAGAACAAGACAGGGCCTGAACAAAGCAGGGGCCGAAGTGCCCATGTCTCGCATGAGGAGGAGGTTCCCACCAGCCCCATTTTCAGAGCCAGTGATGCAGTGAAGCAAGGACGGGGTGACCCCAGTGCTTGGGGTCTCCTGAGCTGTGCACACTGCAGGAGGAGAAGGAGGGGTGACCATGCCTTCCCAAACCACTTCCTACTGGAGGGTCTGTTCCTTGAACTTGGAAAGAAGTGCCACCGTCCCCTGCAGTGTGGCACAGTGAGGAGAGTCAGGATGGTGATACTGAGGCAGGGAGAGGGACAGAGTGGGGCAGTGGCATACGAGGGTTTTGGCATCAGCTGTCATTTGCAGAATGAACTCAGCAACTTTGCCAAAAAAAAAAAAAATTCAATTAAAAAGTCAAAGTATCCTCCAGCCCATCTCTCCCCACAACGCCATTCCAATATCTGTTTATTCACTTGGCTGGATCCTGGCTCCCAGGGCACGATCCTGGGAGCAGGGCTGGCCCCAGGACGCGCAGCCAGGGCTGTTAATGTTTAATGGCCAGGGATTCCCGTGCTGACGTGGGCAGGACGGGGCTGCCTGTGAGCGGCAGGTGCGTCAATATTTGTGCTGGGCACGCGCTCCTGTGCCAAACAGCCAGCTCAGCCATGGGGGTGAACAGCCAGACAAGCCTATCAGTAACCTGGGAAAATGTATTAATTGAGTGTGATTTCATTAACTTGCCCATTAATTGGGTGAGCACAGCTGCTCGGCTGCAGGGCCTGCTGCTGAGCGGGGCCCGCTCGCCCTCGCTGCTGGCATCGGGTCTGTCGAGCTGGGAAGTGGCTCTTGGAGGGCTTCAGGTCTGCTTTCAAACCCTCAGCTGGGTTAAGGGCTGTGCTGTGTCTCTGGGTCCCAGCCAGTGCTGGGGTCTCGTGGCCAGGGTGCTGTCTGAAGCAGCGCAGCAGGACACACATTGACCCCAGGTGTTCAGCAGGGGTGAAGCTGTGCCCTCCAAAGCCCCCCAAAATGAGGTGCTTTGTGCTGGGGACCTTGCCCACCCAGGATGGCCAAGACTTTGGTGCTTTTGCTCTGACCTCAAGTCCACCCAAGGTTACAGTGACAAAGGCACAAACCCACTTAGTAAATCAGAGTAAACCTGTGGTTCGTGTCACTGTATGGTCAGCTGGGGCTCTCTGAGATCACCGTCTCCCCAGCCCAGGGCATGGAGAAACCAGGAACAGCCTTCTCCCAGCCATTAAATAACCATGGAGCTGGGAGCAACGGGAGCCTGGCAGGAGGAGAAGGGACATAGAGGCATCACAGCTCTCTCTGCTCTCACATCTTTAAATCACTCTCCTCAAACTTGCAGCACCCTTTTATGAACCCTACCTTCACTTTCCAGGAAGGTGGCATTTGCAAGTCAGGACCCAAAGTGGAGATGTGGGCTCAGGGGGGGAGAAGATGCTGGCACCTCATGTCTGGGAGAAGGAGGTGGTCAGTGATATTTGGCTGTCCCTGAGATGGCTGCTGGTGTTTTGGGGAACAGGAGCAGAAAGGGGTTTATTTTCCACAGAGCTTGCAGCAAAGCCTGGACGTGCAAGCTCCCATCCCTGGTGCAGCTGCCCAGGAGCTGTGCGGGCACTGTTGGCTTTGCAGTCTCCAGGGCACTGTGCCTTGCCTCAGCACAGCTGTCTGTCTAAACCTGTCCCTGCTTACTGTGAGACCTGGCTGGGGGTCCCCAGGGGCTGTGCCAGTTGCCAGCGGGTGCCTGGTGGCTGGGGCTGCTTCCAGTGCAGGAGGAAAACGATGCTGATCCGTGGGTTGATTGATGGAATGGTGACTGATGATTACAGCTCTTACAATTCCAGACGAGCAATCCTGCCTTGTCTGCCTCTCAATGAGTAGTTCCTTTAAAGACACTACAGAAAATATGGAGTAATGGAGATGAATCCTTCACACCTGTCTTCCCCACGAGCCCGCAGCTGCTGCCATGTGCTGCTCCAGGGATGGGTGCATCCATGAGTGCCCTTGGCTCCCTACAGATCCACACCAGCAGCACCCAGCTGTGATACAGCACCGGGGCCAGGCAGCATCAATGGGACACGAGAGGAGGAGAGATGCTGGAACCCTTTGGGAGAAGGGTGCACTCTTCATGAGCATGTAGTAACATTTTCCTTCCAGCCTCTCTGTTGCATTAAAACCCCAAATCACTGGCGTGGCTTTAAAAGGTTCAGGGCAGGGGGAAGCCCTGGGGTGCTGCTGGCTGCATTCCCCTGGCTGGGTGCTGGAGCTGCTGTTCACTGTGCAGTACAGGAGGTTGGGCAGCCCCTCTGTGAGCTGGAGTTGTCAGCAGCCCCCAGCTGAGCTGCACCCACAGCTTTCCCACCTCCTTCTATTGCTCCTGATATTTTTTTATATTATTTTTGTGATGGAAACTTTAGTTCTGCTCTTAACTGCTTAAGACACAGCTATTTCCTCTGGACTGTTTCCACTGCCCACAAACCTGCCCGTTTCTCAGCCTGGAAATCTGCCAAAACATTGACAGGCTGATAGAGCTGGGGTTGTTCAGCCTGGAGAAGGCTCCGGGGAGACCTTAGAGCCCCTTCCAGTGCCTAAAGGGGCTTCAGCAGAGCTGGAGAAAGACTTTGGATAAGGGCCTGGAGCGACAGGACAAGGGGGAATGGCCTCACACTGAAGGAGGAGAGATTTAGATTAGATATGAGGAAGAAATTCTTCCCTCTGAGGGTGGGGAGGCCGTGGCACAGGGTGAAGCTGTGGCTGCCCCATCCCTGGAAATGTCCAAGATTGGTCAGGGCTTGGAGCAACTTGGGATAGTGGAAGGTGTCCCTGCCCATGGCAGGGGGTGGAACGAGATGAGCTTTAAGGTCCCTTCCAACCCAAATCATTCTGTGATTCTCTGATCACACCGAAGCCCTGCAAACCCCTCTGCAGTGCCCTGGCCGCCCCCATGCTCGGCCAGTCACGCAAGCTGGGAGCAGCAGGAAATTTGATATAACCTCTGGTTGCTGTGGGTTATGTAGCACCTTTTTTTAAAAGGCACGGAAAAATAAAGGGCTTGGAATGTTTTTTTTAATTTCCCTTTTCCCTTTTTTAATAAGAAGGACACTATTGTGAAAGTAATAATTGTTTTGTAGCCATGAGCATTTGAAAACAAACAGACCCATATCAGGCAAAACCATCAGTGGCTGGGGTGGGTGCTTTCAGCTTTTTTAATAAATGAGTCTGGTTGGTGTTTCAGGAATCTATTTTCCGAAGAGGCCAGGAGAATTTGGCTCTCTGGAAGGCCGATGGCGTTGGATGTCTCAAAAAGAGATGAAGGGTGCTTAGCCTTTGATGTTGTCTCAGACTGGGTGCCTCACCTCAGGTTCTGGGTCTGTCATCTCTGGGGGTGTTGTCACCAAAGGAGATAGATGTGTTTGGTTTCTTTATTGAATTTATACCCACTGCCAGAGGAGCCCGGTGCTTCCAGAGGACCTGGGACATCTCTCCTGCAGCCCTTTGGCTCATTATTTTCTTCAAAACCTGTCAGGGATGCTGATGGGCCTCCAGGATGGGCCCTGGGGAAGGAGCTGAGGGGGCATTAGCCCAAGAAACAGGGTATCTGCAAATAGCTGGGAAGCTGGGAAGCCATGGCAAGGTTGTTTTGGGCTCAGAATTACTCACACAGGAGCTGTATGCTTTGAACCTCCTCCTTTGATTTGCCTCAACCTGTAAAACAGGGAGGTGAGAAAACCCACCGAGGTGTCCTGGTGCTAAACGTGCTGTGAGTGTGCTCCCCTGAACGTGCCCTTTATGGCATGGTTTGGCCCCAAGCTCATACCTTGGGACACCTTCTGTGTGGGGGAGGCTCACAGCTGCCAACGTGGCTGCACCGACGAGGTGGCCTTGTATTATTAACAGTAATTAATAACAACAGCAAATTAACCTCTGTTTGTTGCCAGAGGAAACGTGGAAGGCAGAGAGGTGGGTGGTACCCAGAGCTGTTGCATCTCTGGTGCTGAGTGATGCCTCCTGATTTCTCCAGCATCTGTTGCTTCCCTCTCCTGGGGAAGAACTCAGATAACCAGAGGAAAATAAATAGAGAAAAAAACAATTATTTTGAGACAGGTTGGAGGGGGACAGTTTTCCCTGCACCTGCTTTCTGGAGGCACTCAGCAAGTTCATGGAGCTGAGGAGAGCAGCACTTCCCTGCAGCCAAATTTCATCCTCGCTTCTCTCTGCAGCCAGGGAAATGCATTTGCCAATCAAAATTATTTATTTATTTATTTATTTTACTTATTATGTTGCTTTTTGGCTTCAGTGTGGGTCATAAATAACAAGTAAGCAGAAATGAGCATCTCTGAACTGTCTTCTTGGCTGGGGTCAGGCCCTGCTCTTGTTCCCAGGGGATGCTGCCCTCAAAGGTGGGCTGTGCTGGGAGGGGACAGGGGGGGACTGGGAGAGCTTAGGGAGAGGGGAATTTTTATTTTATTTTAGAGTTTGAGGGATTTGGCTCATTATAGCAGCAAAAGAGAATCTGGAAGGATTTTGAAAGGCAAAAATCACTAAAAACAGAGTGTGGGGGGACTTTTATGGCTCACTGGGGCTTTATTAATGAGCTGAGCTGTGATCCCAGCAAGGCACAAGGCTGGTGCCTGAGAGCTGGCTGGGAAGGGGTGGCAGAGGCAGCTGCTCTGATCCTGCCCTGCAGAGGCTTTCCAGGGCAGCCAGGGCAGGAGTGGAAACCTTGACCCAGCTCCTTCTCTGCTCCAAGGAAAACACAGGCACCTTCTTAGGAACAGGCTCGGTGTCCCTCCTCTCCTAGGGAAAGAAAGAGCTGGAGGAGGTGAACAGGAATGAGGCAGGGGAGAGCTGGAAGGATCTGGGGACAGCCAGGAGTGGTGGCTGAGCAGGGAGGGGGCTGAGCCTGGTGCCAGCGGGACTATCACTGGGACAGTACCAGCTGCTGGCTATCCAGACTGGGCACGAGGGTTGTACCAAAAATGTGCTGCCTAATGCTCTGTTTCCACCTCTCCCCGTGGCAGATGTTCATCATGGAGAAGGTGGAGGACACCCAGTGCAGCCTGCACGAGTTCAGCATCACCGGCTCCACCTACGCCCCCGAGGGACAGATGTGAGTGAGGGTTCCCCTCCTTCACAGGGACGTAGGGTGGCCCTGGGCTGGCAGCACAGCTGGGGGAAGGTGGGAGGGTCAGGTTCATGGCCATGGCTGGGAGTCCCTATGAGCTGGGGAGAAAGGAGGGTGTTCCCTGGTGGTTTGCAGCCCTATCCATGGGGATACCTGCTGGGCACTGTCTTTTGGCCACACTGGGCTTGCAAATGTTGGGTGATTGACTGTACTCTGCTGGTCGTGGGGACCAGGGCAGTTGTTTCACTGTCTCTTCCCATCCAGCTCCTGCCCCACGTGATTTGGGTGCTCACCCTGGCTCTGCCTTCCCACTGCTCAGCAAAGGGGCTCCCACACGCTTGGCTCTCCCTTCGTTAGCAATCCCAGTAAAACAAGCCCACCTGTGAACCAGAGAAGATGGCAAATGTGGGAATGGTGATGAACGAGGCTTTTTGCAGTAGATGATGACTCTCCAAATTTCTGGAGCCTCCACAGTTTGGGTATTGATGGGCAACAGTTGCCCCTGCCCCGAGCAGGATGCAGGGCCAGCAGCTTGTCCAGGAGCCACCAGCAGTGGTCAAGAGGACTTGCAAACGGCTGAAACCCCACCAGGAAAGTGCTCCCTGAGGCCTGTGTCCAGGCAGGGATGGCTCCCACGGCTGGTGTGCCCAGGGCACGGTCCTGCTGATGGCAGGGTGTGTCTCAGGGCAGACATGGGCTTTGCAGAGCTGCAGCCAAGGGCAGGGAGGGGAAGCTGGGGGATTTTCCCTGAAGCGTTATCACACACGTAGGGTTTTCTGCTGTTGTATTTATTTATTTATTCATTCCTGTTCCTTTGGAAGGAGGTGGTGGCCCCCAGTGTGGCAAAGTCTGGGAAGAAGGCAGATGAGAAGCTCAGCTGGTGGTGGGAGCACTCTCTGCTCCCCTTTGCTTTGTTCTGTGATCCCAGACACATTTGTCACCATGGTCCCTTCTGCTCATCCGTGGAGCAGCTGTAATTCATCCCAGCCTCAGACTTAATTTCATGAATATTTATAGAGCCAATTTGATCCTTGGCTGGGAATCTCCATTAAAAACTGAGCCAGGTCATAAGCTGGTGTCAATCAGTGCATTTCAATTAAAATGGAGGAGGACTGGGGGGCTGAACTTGTGTCTGCCAGCCTCTGAAGCTCAGTGTCCTATTTCCTCTGGGGACTGCGTTCAGGCCCCTGTGTTGGTCTGCAACAATTTGTGTTGCTCTTGAGTTTTGCTTTAGCCCTGTGCCTGTACTGTGTATCAAGGGGGATGTGTGGGCTCGCTAAGGTGTCATAGAGAGAACCCCCCCTTTCCCTGGGGCTGGTGGGACTGAAATGCTTGTTTGCTTTAGCCTGGCCTTGGCAGGGGGATATTTCATGCTGGACCTTGGCTTTGCTCACAGCCAGCACCCAGCCAGCAGCGCCTTTGCTGGTGTTTTTCCCAGCACATGGGTCTCACCTGGCTCCGTGCAGGGACCGCTGATGATGGGGCCGTGTCCTCCCATCTCTTCCCAGCAATATCCCGGGATCACATGCTGCAAAGCCGTGCCTGGTATTTCCACCTTCCCAAACACTGAAACCCATCCAGAGTGTCCGCAGCTCCCTCCTCCAGCCTCTGTCCCTTCCCGTGAGCCCAGGGCTGGGCAGCATCCCTGGGCAGGAGCAGTGGGTCTCCCTTCCCACTCTCAGCCCAGTGCGGCTCCATCTCCCTCAGCAAACAGATTTTTCAGATTTTCTTGGCTGCTCCCTGTTTTCCGCTCCCGAGCTGTAACAAGGGCTCCAAAATGTTCTTTCCATTGGGAACCAACAGTGGAATAAGCTGATCCTAGTAAATGCCTGACAAACTATTTTTCCAGCAAGCAGATGACCGGCTGGGTTTATACAGCTCTAACCTGCAGTTACCTCTGCTGGAACCAGGATAATTTTTTATTTCCCTTCAAAACCACTGCTGCCATTCCTACCACCAGGCGAGGAGAAGCATCTGGCTTGCCTGGAGTGTTCAGGGCTGCTCCCTTCCAGGACGTTTGTGCTCCTTTCCGTGGCAAAGAGCTGCTATTTAGGAAGCAAAGGTCACAGTTCACCACTTGCTTGGAGCAGTCACAGCAGTGCAGCTGTGAAAGTTCTCTGCTGCTCCTAAATGCTCCCTTGGGCTCCCTACGGAGCGTGAAGCAGCATCACAGGGAGGAGAAGGGACTTGCTATTGGTTCCACAGCTCCTCTGGATTCCCAGCAAATGGAAACCCCTGAGGAGGTGGATGTTAACATGAATTTCTTTGCCCCTTTTCTGGTCCATCACCTTCATCACCGGCCTGTGAGCAGCCCCTGCTTGCTCCTTTGAACTCCTCTGCAGCCCCCTTTATTCTGGGCCGCTTCCAGAATTTATTTGCCTCCTGTGATATTTTATTTGCAATTTAGTCCTGCCCCATTTCACAAAGCACAAAATATGAACCCAAGGATTTATTGCCAGCACTGGGGCTTTAACTGGGCTCTTTCTCCCACTTTTACAAGAGTGGTATATAGGCTGTATCTCCACCTAGAAGGGATCTTTAGGATGAGCTAAGTGCACTTGAAGGTGTGAGCTGGTGTAAGGCTGTTGGGGTTGTTTTGTGCCCGCAGCCTGAAGGACGAGCAGCCGGTGCAGTGCGGGCAGTACGACGGGCTGGTGGAGCTGGCCACCATCTGTGCCCTCTGCAACGACTCCTCGCTGGACTACAACGAGGTGCGGGGGCACCGGGGCCAGGGCTGGGGGAGGGAGGCTCTTGCTGCGCTTCGGGGCAAAGCCAGTAGGGTTTGTCCCTTGGGATCCCCTTCCCTGGCTTCAGCTCCTCCCAAGGGGATGCTCTGGTGTGCTGGGTGACAGCATCCTTGGTGGCAGCAGCACGTAGAGGATGTGCTCTAAAGCTTAAGCTCTTTTTTCCCTGCCCTCTAGTCCAAAAAGGTCTATGAGAAGGTGGGGGAAGCCACTGAAACAGCCCTGACGTGCCTGGTGGAGAAGATGAACGTCTTCAACACGGACCTCAGCAAACTCTCCAAGGTGGAGAGAGCCAATGCCTGCAATTCGGTGAGTGGGGAGAAGCCCCTGTGAGCTCCAGCACTGGGGCACTGGAGGGAGAGCAGGGATTTTTAGGATGTCTGGTATTTGGGCAGTAAACACTTGCAATGATCTAAGGGACTGATGTGGCACAAGGATGCGATTTCCGGGCTCTCAGGGTGAGCTGGTTTTGGAGCAGATGGTGCAATGGCCCTGGGGGGCTGATGCCAGGGCCTTGAGGACCAACCCACATGGAGCTTTGGAGCAGGTGATTCCTGAGGCTCCAGCTCAGTCCAGTCCCTGCTCAGCCAGGAGAGACCCTCTCAGTGATAGCCCGAACTCTGGCTGCACATGAGGAAGTTTGGAGTTATCTTTAGGTGCCCAGTTTGCACTGAGCAGCCGCCCTTCAGCATGAACCAAACCCTATTCCCCAGAGCCTTGCCTGCCCCAGTGACACTTACTGCTTGGAAACATCTATTTTTGACATGAAAATATCTTGTGCTCGCTATTCCCCTCTCCAATGTCTCCTTGTCCTCCTGGGTGAAAATACACTTTATTTTGGGTCTGGATTTCCTCCGCTTTAGATCTTATAATGTCTTTACTTGCTCAAAGGGCTCTCTGTTTCCAGCATTTTTTCCCTGGATAGGTCTGTGCAGGTTGTAATCAATCTCCTGACTCCTTTCTGATACAGAAAGCTCGTAAGCTTTCAGCCCTGTCCCATCCTTCCCGGCTCCTGTGGCTGCCTCTCCTCCCATCCCTGGGGCTCAGCAGGGCTGTCAGCCAAGGCAGAGAGCACCAGTGTCCCTGGCACGTCCAGGCTCAGCCCAGTGCTGTTCCTGCAGGTGATCAAGCAGCTGATGAGGAAGGAGTGCACCCTCGAGTTCTCCCGGGACCGCAAGTCCATGTCCGTGTACTGCACTCCCACCGGGCCCAGCAACAACTCTGCCGGCAGCAAGATGTTTGTCAAGGTAGGGGCAAAGCACCTGCAGGGTCCTCCTCCCCACTGCACACCCAGCAGGGTTTGGCCCTTGCTGCACGGGGCAGTGATGATGCTCTGCAGTTCCTCTCCCACTCTATCTGCCTGTGGATCCAGGGTCCAGCAGGTGGGCTGGTGGGGTCAGGGAGGAGGTGAGTCTTTGCCATATGGATTAGGAAAAAATGGGGGTGAGATGATTTACAGGGAGGAAAAGGTGCTGAGTGTGCTGGTGCTGGGGCAAGGGAGAGCTGCCCCTGTGCAGAATTTGGGCACTTGCCTTTATTAAAGGCTTGGACCCTCCAGATGCCAGTAATGTCCAAAGGATGATGTCCAGTTTTCCACTGTAACCAGAAATAAAGTAGTGTTTCATAGGGCATTTTCTTCCCAAGAGAAGAGATGTGTTGGAATTTCCCCCCGCTGACTCTGAGAAGGTTTGTATATTGTCGTTCCCACTGGGAGATGATCTGGGTAGGTGAACTCTGCCCTCCAGGTCAGGCTGGGACCCTCTGAAGCCTCTGGATCTGTGGCCCTGGCGAGCTTTTTAAGAGGTGCAATAGAAGGATTGCAAGTTTTATATTAAAGAGCAATCTCAGGGTCTTTTGTTAGGTCAGAAGGGCTGGGGTGAGATGCTGGGATGCTGTAGGATATGTTTTCCTGAATTGAGAAGGCATCGCAAGCATCCGCTGAGTATCCCACATTTTTTTCCACACAGATTTACAGCCCTCATCCCCTCCAGGCCGGAGTGGGGATCTGTGGGGCGGGAGTATCTGGGGCAGAGACGTAGGTTTGGCAGGAGTCAGCTGGCTCTCCAGCAGATCCTGCTCTTGGTGACCTGGTGCAGGTTCGCGCTCCGGGGCGCGATCCCGGTGTGCTCGGTCCGACGCTGCCATCTAGTGCCCTGAGCCGCAGGGCCGGGGTGTGCCCGCTGCAGTTTTGGGGAGATTTCCTCCGCCTTTGCCCAAACTTGGCGCCTTCCCTCCCTCTGGCACTTCCTGCGGGGCTGGCAAGAGATGCCCATCCTCCAGCTTCACTGCAGCCCCTGAGCCCTCCGCTCCTCCGCAGGGTGCCCCGGAAAGCGTCATCGAGCGCTGCACCCACGTCCGCGTGGGCACCGCCAAGGTCCCGCTGACGGCCCCGGTGCGGGACAAGATCCTGGGCAGGATCCGGGACTGGGGCATGGGCATCGACACCCTGCGCTGCCTGGCGCTGGCCACCCACGACTCGCCTGTCCGCAGGGAGACCATGCAGCTGCACGACTCTGCCGCCTTCGTCCACTACGAGGTACGGCACCGGAGCTTTGGCCAGGAGCTTTCCTCCTTATTCCCAAAGTTTCCCCACGTACTCCCAGCTGTCCCAGCAGTATTTTCCCTCTGGTTTCTCTGTGGGCAGTGTAATGGCTCATCTCCTCTGCAAACCTCAGGGTCCAATCTGAAGGATAACAAGCCCCATCTCACTGAGGATGTGTTCCTGTGGAGTAACAGCTGAGAGACCATTGTGAGGGATGGGGAAGAGGGGAGCAAAGAGAAAAGGTGTGAGGAGGAGCAGAGGGGATGGGAGCATCCCGTTGAACTGGGGCTGTAGAGTGCATCCATGGGGCAGTTGGTAGGAAACCTCCTGGAAGTTTCCTCCCTGGGGAAATCCCTGTGCCCGGGGTGGTTTCACAGCAGGGGGGGAAGTGGGTGCATCCCAAGGGGTTAATGTGGGTCTGGGGTGTGTTCCTCCCACCCAGAACAACCTGACCTTTGTGGGCTGTGTGGGGATGCTGGACCCTCCCCGCAAGGAGGTCACCTCCTCCATCGAGATGTGCCGCAAGGCCGGCATCCGCGTCATCATGATCACCGGCGACAACAAGGGCACGGCGGTGGCCATCTGCCGCCGAATCGGCATCTTCTCGGAGACCGAGGACGTGTCTGGCAAGGCCTACACGGGCCGGGAGTTCGATGAGCTGTCCCCCGAGGAGCAGCGCCAGGCGTGCCGCGAGGCCCGCTGCTTCGCCCGCGTGGAGCCGGCGCACAAGTCCCGCATCGTCGAGTACCTCCAGTCCTTCAATGAGATCACGGCCATGGTGAGCCCTCGGCCGTCCCCTGTCCCCTCCTCCCCACCCTGCCCAGTCCCTTGCACACTTAACCACGGCTTCGTGCAGACAGGTGACGGCGTCAATGACGCTCCGGCCCTGAAGAAGGCAGAGATTGGCATCGCCATGGGGTCGGGCACGGCTGTTGCCAAGTCAGCTGCTGAGATGGTGCTCTCTGATGACAACTTCTCCACCATCGTGTCAGCTGTCGAGGAGGGCAGAGCCATCTACAACAACATGAAGCAGTTCATCCGCTATCTCATCTCCTCCAACGTCGGGGAGGTCGTTTGGTGAGAGCCTCCCACACCAGGCACTGTGGGAGCAGCAGTGTGGGGACACATCCCCTGGGACAGGTGACCTGCAGACCTGTCCATGTCCCCTGGCCCTGGCAGCACATAGTGCCCAAACTGGTAATCCCAGGCACCATGTCTCATTCCCCAAGGGCAGGGAGATTTTTTTTTTTGTAGTTTTCCAATCCTGCCACCCTGCAGGACCTGTTCTGTTAAAGTGTTGCCTATTTAAGCCCATGCGAGTGCCTGAGCTGGGTACAGGTATTTGTGCACAGGCTGTTGTCCCCCAGTCACAGCTCTCTCTGCCCATCCCTCCCAGTCCTCAGCAACATCAGCACAACCTTGGGATCACTTGGGCATCCTTTGCCCTTGCATTTCAGCATGGGTGTTTGTGCTGGGAATGGGAGCCTTTGTGGCCAATTTTAATAGCAACAGGAACAAATTTTAGCTGCAAAATTCAGTGCTGGGCTTCAGGTTCCTGATCAGGAGCTGTGGGTTGATTTTCAGGACTTTGGGTGAATATTCAGTTTGGGGCTTTGGATCCAGGTGCTCTCTCCCCTTGCATGACACAGAACTCTTCTCTGCCTGCCCAGAGCTTGTCTAATTTCACATCTCTTGTTTTTTCCCTGCAGTATCTTCCTGACAGCCATCCTGGGCTTGCCCGAGGCCCTCATCCCTGTGCAGCTGCTGTGGGTGAACCTGGTGACAGATGGGCTGCCGGCCACGGCGCTGGGCTTCAACCCCCCCGACCTGGACATCATGGACAAGCAGCCCCGCAACCCCAAGGAGCCCCTCATCAGTGGCTGGCTCTTCTTCCGCTACCTGGCCGTCGGAGGTGAGTGCTGTCGGTGCAGGTGGGCAGAGTTAGGATGTGCATGGGATGCCCTGGGGCAGGGGCCCTCTCTGGGTGCTGGGCTAAGGGTGTCTCTCCTGGCCACAGTGTACGTGGGCCTGGCCACGGTGGGCGCAGCGACCTGGTGGTTCCTGTACGACGCCGAGGGACCGCAGGTCTCCTTCCATCAGCTGGTGAGTTGGGAGGGGAACAGGCTGACAGCTGGAGCAGATGGGTGATGGCGTGCATTCAGGTGTTGGGGTCTTTCATCTGCCTTTCCTCTGCGTTGGTTGTAGCATTCCCAAATTCCCGGTGGAGAAGGCAGTGATTTAAAACAGAAGCAAATTCTCTCCCTCAGGCTCATGTTTCCAGCCTTGCTTCTGCCAGCCACCATTGTGGTAGTGAAAGTTTGATTCAGAGAAGCTGAAAGTAGCTCCCATATTGGAAGGGATCTGTTCTCACATTACATTCCTGTAGCTAATGTGAAAACTGCAGGGTGGGGGGGAAGCAGGTGCTGTCACATCCCAATGGTATGTGCAATGCAAGATGGATTTCTGATGGAGACACGTGTGTGGTCAAACTCCTTCCTAACTGCACCTGAGAGTCTCCAAGCCACTGCCCAGCCCCTAAGGCCCAGCAGAAGCTGGGTCACTGTAGGCAGTTTATTGGTTGCTCTGAACTGTGGGATATTTAACAGCAACCCAGTTCATCACGTGCCCCCAACCAGTCGACTCTTCCTCCTCTCTCCTGCCTTTCCTGCTGCTCTGCCGTGTATTTACCAGCGGTTTCCTGTGCCGACAGAGGAACTTCATGAGGTGCACTGAGGACAACCCCATCTTCGAAGGAATTGACTGTGAGATCTTCGAGTCGCGATACCCAACGACGATGGCTCTGTCTGTGCTGGTGACAATCGAAATGTGCAATGCTCTGAACAGGTGTGGTGGCCACAGGGCTGCCTTGTTCGCTCTGTGCACGACTGATTTCGTGCAGGGTCTCTTTGAGTGTCTGCGGGTGGGCTGAGGGCTTTGCTTTGGCTCAGCAGAGCCATTCAGAGCATCCTCACAGGGGACCACTGGGTTTTCCATAAAGAAACTCCTCCAAGGCAGTGTGCTGTGACTGAGAGCAGTGAAGGAAGGACTGGATCTGCATTCATTAGTGATCTGGTCATTAATGATCGGTCCTAATCCATGCATTGCTGGTTGTGTTGGGCATCCAGATCCAGTTCTCAGCAAAGCCTGAAGATGAACAGCCTGGAAAAGCAAGGATATAGCATATGGCCTTGCACGTTGGAGGGCAATGAAATTCCCAGCGTGGGCAGATGCGGGGAGGTTTCTGGGGCTGACGTTGTCCCCTCCCTTTCACAGTGTCTCTGAGAACCAGTCGCTGCTGCGGATGCCACCGTGGCTCAACATCTGGCTGCTGGGGGCCATCATCATGTCCATGGCTCTGCACTTCCTCATCCTCTATGTCAAGCCCATGCCTGTGAGTGCCCTCTGTCACCTCCCTGTGCCTCCTGTGGACAAGGATGTCCCTGGAGCTGTCTTTGGGTCTGGAGACTTCTGGGATGGTTGTTCCCAGCAGGTGCTCTCAGGACCAGGTCCCATGACTCAACCCAGCATGGAATATAGGAGTCATTCTGCCCCATGAACCAGAATTCAGAAGCTCTCCCTATGGGCAATGCAAAGGGGTGTAGATATCTCCAGAAGGTGGTTCAGCCCCTCCTGGAGTTGTCTCCTTCCTTTGCAAGGTTGGGGATGCCTCAGTTGATGTCCAGAGATGCTTAAGATGAAGTGTGTTTCTGTACCCAGGAGGTTACACTGTCCCTTGTCAGCTGCTAAGCACCTGTGAGCACCTAAACACAACACAGTCCTACCTTGTGCCTCACTTTCCCCATTTGCAGGAGAGGTGAAGGACATAATTTTTTATTCATCTTGGCCAAGAGCCACCTTGGATCATGACAGACCTTGAAGAAATCCTCCTGTTTGGGCTGTCTGGATCCTCCCTCCTTACACCTGGGATGACCCTCTCTCAATCTTTGCCATACAACAATGTGACCCTTAAAACAACGAAGTATCCCACCTGCTTCCCTATTGACATATCCAATCCTTTCCACCCTGCAGCTCATCTTCCAGGTGACCCCCCTGAGCTGGCCGCAGTGGGTGGTTGTGATGAAGATCTCCCTGCCCGTGATCCTGCTGGACGAAGGACTCAAGTACCTTTCCCGCAACCACCTGGATGGTGAGCATGGTCTGCACCACCCTGGGTCAGTGGCACTTTGCTTGGGGTTCCTGGTGGCTTTGTGGACCCCTCGCTCACCTCCTCCGCTTGTGTGATGTCTGCACCTGCATGTTCACCCACCTCTGCTGTGCAAAGGGGCTTTTTCTCCTACTCCCTTCCTTCCTGGTGCCACGCCTGGCAGAGCAGTTGGTACTTACATCTGCTTGAAATGCTCCCTTTGGAGCTAGAGCATTAGATAAATATGCCACAGGTTATTAATTCAACTCCTCTTAAACCTCCAGGAACTGGATCCCTTTGCTTATAAAGCAAAACAAATCAAACCCTGATTTGTAACAGGAACCTTTTCTTTTTTCCTCTCAGATTTCCACCCCTCTCTGTCCATCCTTACTTTGTGCTGGCAACCTCTATGCTAAGATCATTTGAGAGCTGAACACCTTATAAACTGTTTCTAATGGGGTTGCCCTTGGCCAGCACCTCTCAGGATGCAGCCCTTGGCACAACCGGAGGAGAAGCAGCTCCTGTGACACTGGGGCAGCGGTTCCCGTGTGCTTCTGGGCTCCATGCTGTAAATCACAGCATGTCTTTGGGCAGCCTTCCAAAGAGATGATATCATCTTTTCTTTCATTTCTTGCAAAAGATGTTGCTGTGGGGATATCTTGGCACTGAGTTAAGCCCACAGGTTTTCCCAGCAGTAGCTGCGAGCCCCAGGCTGCTGAGCAGTGCTGTGCCTGCCACAGGGGTGGCCCCTCTCCAGAAAACAGGTTTTATTCATTTTTTTGGGGTGTGCTCGCCCTGACAGTGATAGCAGGGAGAAGAAGGGCAGGAAAGGCACTGTCCTTGCTCAGAGAAGCTCTGGGGGCAGATGAACAATCTGAGTGTGAGGACTGGATGTCCTTCCACATCATCAGCTTGCTCAAACCATTTTTTCACCCCTTAGGCAACCTGTGTCATAGCAAACCCCTCTTTTTCCCTTCACCCTGTAATAACGACCCAGAAAATCTGTGCAAAATCTGTGTTCTTCCCGGGCTGAAGACAGGTCTGGCCAGCCCTGTCAAGGAGGGATTTGGGGCATTGTAACAGCTGCGTTTGGTTTCTCGTGGAGCAGAGCTTTGCAAGTACCTGGAAATATGGGATGGGAAAGTATTGCAGGCAGGAAATGGTCACAAACAGGTCTCCCTCCCTGTCAGTGTGTCCCAGGTTGCAGGTGGTGCTCATGTCAGCTTTTTCTTCCTGTGTTGAGCTGATGCAGAAACTCAGCAATTGCCCAGAGAAACAGAGATGCAGGGGCTCCTGTTTTTACAGACCAGATATAAATTGTTTCTAGCATATTTTTATTGAATTGCTGCATCTCTCACCGGACACCCAGGTCTGTTTTATCCCACAATTACGAGCCTGTAGCAACAATTTTACAGCGTGGCACCGGGCTGGGGTGTAGGAGAGCTGGTTAATGTTGCATCCCATGCATGCCCTCAGTCTTCACTTCACCATCTGTGATCTGGGGCTGAGCCTGTCTTTCTCCCACACTTCGTATTTCTCTATAAAATCTCAGCACTGTTGGAGGAAGGGCTTTTCTTTGGCTCTGCCTGCACAGCTCCAAGCACAGCGAGGTTTTTGGTAGGCACACAATCCTCTCAAGTGCCATCATACCAGCTCAGGGTGTTTTCTCCTCCCATGCCATGCTCCCAATGTTTCAGGTCCTCTGAGCTTCCCCCATCCCCACCATCACAATGCTGCTGGTGCTCACGGGTTGCTCTGTCTCGTGGATCCAGGGTTTCCCATGCAGCTCTTCAGTCACGGCCATGTGGCAAAATCACCACGCTTAAATCATCAGACCTGAAAGAAGTAATTGAAACTCTTCATCTTCCTGATTCCTCTGGGCTTTGAACAGCAAAGAAAAAAACCTCCAAAAGCCACTTTTATGTGTGGTCTTGTGATTTTTTTTACCAGGAATTCTCAGGACAGTAAGACCCGAATGGAGCGGGGAGCAGCAGTTGAATACCTGCAAGACTCCAGAGCAAGGGTTGGCTTCCTTACCTGTCTCATCCCTGAATGCTGTGGCCCCGTGCTTCCTGCAGAGTCTTGCTCATGTGTGGTGGGGACCTGCTTGGAGTGTGTCTGGGAGAACATGGCTTGGACATAGAACAGAGATACAATAACAGAGCCGAGGGTCTCTACCCAGACAGGATCTCCTTTCCCACAGTGCTCTCTGTGTTTTGCTTCAAAATAAGGCCTAACAAGTCTGTGAAGTGGCTGTTTGATGGCAGTTTTGGCCAGGGGCCAGGCTACCACTTGGTCTGTGCAAGACAGTGCTTGGGGATGGTCTCCAGCGTGGGACCTTCCAAGGGATGGCCAAGGGTGTTTGGCTGAGGAATGCAAATGTACAGCTGTGAGTTCTGCTGATTCAGGTTTTGCATGGAAAAGTTTCTCCTTTGATGAGATTTAGATAAGTTGTGTTTCCATTGCGCTGGATTTCCCTTGTCCTTGAAGTGGCAGAAAGCTGAGACTCTCCAGTTCTCACTGTGGTCTCAGTGCTTTAAATTCCTCTCCCATCACCCTGCTCACATCCAGCCTTTCATCTCGCATGCTTTGCATATCTGGCTGCCTTCATTTCTCCCTGGCCCCTCTGAGGTTTCTGCCGTCTCAGTTTTGGGAGGTGATGTGAGTGTGAGAGTGAGAGAATGTGCACGGCTGAGGTTGGCTTGGTGTGAGCTGCAGATGTTCTGGTCAGGAGCATGGAGATGTTCTCAGGGGTCTGTCACACGCTGGCAGGCCCACAAGGGCTCACCACCCTCAGGGATCTCTTGCTGTAGTATCTTTAATATTTTCCATGCTCTGTGCATTCAAGTGTTTGTTCTTTCTGAATCCTGTGGCATGCAGGAGGAAGGTTTCCAGGCATCTGTGCCAAGGCCTTGCAGAAGTCTCTTTTCTGAGTGGTTCTCAAGAAGTACCAAATCTAGGGAGGACACTGAGATAACCCCAGTGCTCTTGTTCCTCTGTGCACCATCAGCCCACTGCTGAGACCACCCTGCTCCCCTCCTGTGCTGTCCCTGGACCTCCTCATGTTCATCATCTCAAAGCAAACCCCTTGCAGGTGTTGGAGTTGCTGCTGTGGTTGTTCTCAGCACGTTCAGCAGCAGGTTCTGCCTGGGTGCTGAGCATCACCATTTCTCACCTGTGCTGTGGTAAAAGCAGGGGCAAATCACAAAGCAGGTGTTTTCTGCAACACAACTACACACCTGCCCTGACAGCAGCAGGGCCACTGAAAATCAGGAGTTTGGATGCACAGGGATTGACTTGGTGTGTTTCATGGCAGATTAGCGTTTATGCAGCTCTTTGTCCTTGTGCCCAGTGAGGACAGAAGCCCCTGGAGTCATTTTGCAGGAGGTGCAAGATGGTGGCCACCCCACCCTATTCCTGTCCCCACCGGGTCCCTGTTCCCTCTCCCATGGGCAGCACAGTGCCCTGCAGTCTCCTGCCACTGCAGCTGAGGTGCAGGTGAGGTTCCTCCCTTGGGTGAATGTCTCCACCACTGAGGGAGCTTTGGCCACTTCTCTGCAAAGCTGGCATCAGCTTTAGGCTTCAGCATCCTCCCAGAGGAGAGTGGCTGGCAGAGGTGGCGGTGCAGTGACAAGAGCATCACACTCCCTGCCAGGGGCAGAGGGAGCTCTGCATCTGAGACAGCCCAAAATTTGCAGGGACCAAAATCTCCATGTCCCATCACAAAAAACCCTCCAGCATATAGCAAAAAGGAGCTGTTCACCCTCATTTTGCCTCATGCACCTGCACCTGGGTATGAGGGAACCCCCCCGAACCTCCCCAGGAGCACAGGAGCTGCTGCAGCTGCCCGTACTCCCTGTGGAGGAGGCAGGCATCCCTCTCCCTGGCACGGCAGAGCCGGGAGCGAGTGCCTGCGGCCGTGGCCTGCCCTTGTAGGGTAATCTGTGCGTGGAGCTACCTTGGCTGGGTGCTGGCAGAGGAATGTGTCCCCATGGGCCAAGTATTCCCTTGAGCTGTGGGATGCTCTGCAGGAGAGCGGTGCTGCACCTTCCAGTGCTGGGATCTCCACGTGGGATTTTACAGCTCTGCTGCCTCGCTTTTTGTTTCCCCCTCTCTCCTGTTTTTTCATACGTGTCCGTGTGTCATGCTTTAGAAATGGAAGAGCAGAGGGAAGCTGCCAGTGTTGCTGCCCTGGTATTGCAAAGGGGTGGGGGGACAATTCCCCTTTTGGTTTTCTCCTGGGGTCTGGAGTCTCAGCTGAAGCTCAGGGTGCCCTGGTGTGATGGGGAGATGCACAGTTTTCAGAGCAACAAGGGCTGCGCCGTTTCCCTTGGTGAAGGAAGTGATGTGGGCTGGCAGTGGGAGCCTGCATCCCTCCAGCAGCACCTTTTACAGGGAGCTGTTGAGGAAAGTCAAAAGCAGTAAGGAAAAACCTCCCCAGAAGCCTCAGCTGTCCTGGGGGGAGCAGACCTTGGAGGAGCTGAGCTCACATTGTTCAGTTGCTGGTTTGCAAGTGCTGAAGGGCTGTGACACCCCTGGTGTGAGGCAGCATCCAGAGGGAGTGTGACCATCCCATCATCCCTGCAAACAGGTCCTGCGTCCCCCCTGCTCCTGTCACCAATGTGAGGGGAGGACAGATGGACACTGGCATGCAGGGACCTGGAGCTGGACCTCGGCTGGTTGCAGGGCTCATGGAAACACCTGACTTGCTCCATGCCAGGACTGTGTTACTTAGAGGCCTGAGAGCAACATTTTGAAGAGCATCCACTGTGGTTAAACACAGCAGCTGTGTCCCCTTCCTGTCCCTGCCTGTCACATGCCGTGGCATCCTCCTCCCTGTTTGCACAACCACGGGGTGATGTGTTTAGGGGAAGTGCCATGGCTGGCAAATTACCACTGGTGTGTCACCTGGTGGGGACTGTTCAGCTGCTGGAGGAGAGGGAAGAGATGCTGCTGCAATGGGGAGGAGATGAATTTTGATTATTGCAATGAGATTTAATACAGTGCAGTTGCCAGCATCCCTGCTTTACACCAAAGCCCGCAGTGTCATCCAGAGGGGTGCTGCCATCACAGCAAACCAGTTTATCCCAGGACACAGGGGCTGGGCTCTGCAGCCAGCACTGGAAAAAAAATTTGGCAGAAGTTGCAAAAAACCTTTTCCCTCTCTCTTGCCTGTTATTTATTAATTCCCCTGAAAGCTTGTCAGCACCAGGGTTGGCAGCAGGCGCGGAGCCCCACGGGTAACCCTGGGCAGGACCACTATTTATCAAGAGCACAGGAACAGCGATCCCCAGTGAGATGTGTTTGGTGATGTGTGCAGTGATGAAAGATAGAGAAATACAGTAAAAAGATTCACGATAAGGGATTTTTCTAACTCTCCTTAGCAAGTGCTGCTTCTGGGTGGGTTTTTTTTAAGGAAAAAATCTGTTCTGGGCAGCTGCTGCCTCAGGGGTCAGGGACACTCCTGTCAACTGCTTGAAAATTGCGGATCTAGTTGCTGTAAGTCAAGTTCTGGCAGGGATTTTGAGGCTGCTCACATGGAGTTCAAGCTGGATACCATCACTTTCCTACAGGCCCTGTGTTGCCTGTTACCTTCCACGTCCAACCCCATCCATCCGGAGGGAGGGAGAAGGGAGAAGGGCAGCCCTGGGACAGTGGCTGTGATGAGTAGGTTGGTCCCTGCTCATTGTTCTGGAGGTATTTATGGGTGTAAGTACATGTGCAGCGTGTGCAAGCGGTGTCAGCCCATGGAGCAGTGCCCGTGTCTCTGGCTGCAGCAGGGCTGGGGCTCTGGGGTGGGTGGGAGGATGCAGTGAGCTCCCTCCTCTCTGAGCCACTGCTTTTCCCTGGGTAATGCCTCATTAGGAGCAGTAAGGAGGGATCCTGCCTACTCGCCTTCCCACAAGGCTTCACCTCATCCCTTTTCCTAACTCTTGCAGAGACCTTCCTCACCCAGGGACCGGCATCCTCCTCCTCCTCACATAGCCTGAGCTGCCACAGCTGCAGTCAGGCCAGCTCTGTGCAGACAGGACTCCAGGTTCCTTCTGGGATCAACCCAGGAGCAACCACTCTTGGTAACAAAAACATGGATCTGGTTTGCCTTTGAACCCTCACCAATACTTTTCCTTCTCTTTTTTGCCCTTCGTTTCAGGAGAAGAGGACAAGAAATGAATGACACGAGGGCGACACTCCAAACTAGAGGATCCCTAACTTGTAACTCGGACTGAAGTCTTGCATGCGTGACCATCGCTAAAGCCAGCAGGACATGCATGTGTCCGACTATCAGACAAATGCGGGTGAATCGTCGAAAAGAAAAATACTGATTTTGTTTTGTTCTGTAGCTTTCTTTTTCCTGTACATACGAGTGCAATTACTGGACAGCTGGCATAGGGTTTGGGGATGGAGCTGTGTGGATCTGAATCGTTGTAACGTGGTTCCTTGGGATTTGTTGTTGCCAAATTTTAGACCTTCTTTCCAATTTTCACCCTGACTGGGTGAGCTCGGGCAAGGTGGCCTTCATGAGAGATTAAGGTGGGAAGTCAGGATTTGAGGCCACATCCCCCAGTGGGACGGGATGCCCAAGGCAGCTTCAGGGGCCAGGAAGGGCTTGGCAGCGAGTGAGGGCAGGGAGAGAGGAGAGGGGGCCATGTGTTGGGGTTGCTGAGCCTTGATGATGTCCATGGTGTTGGTGGGTGCATTTCTACTGCTGTGCTCTGCTCCAGCGGCTGCAGCATCTGGGAATAGCTTCAGAGTGTGTCCAATACTGGCGTGGACCTCACGGACGTGTGTTTATGCATCGAGGCCGGGTGCATGTGGTGGAAGGCGACGTTCTCCCTATTTATCACGCTGTCTTGTTTGATCCCTGCGTTATGGAAAGCCCAGCACCTTCTCAGGCTCATCATCAGCACCAAAGCATGATGAAGTCTTGTCTGTTCTTCTCCATCTGGCATCCTGCTAGATCACATCTGCACTATATAAGCTGCAGTCCTTCTCCTTCTAGGGGCAGCCATGTAAAGAAAAGCAAGGGGATGCCCACCTTGCATTCCTCATGTGCACCACTCCTTCCTGGTCACAGTTTCTTTCCTCAGTGAATTTTTAACTATTTCCCTAGCAGGAGTAGAGCTTAAGTGTTTAGGAGCACGTCCATGACTTCATGTCCTCTGCTTTGGAGAACATCGCTGACTTGCACAGGGCATCCTTGCCAAGGGATCAAGATGGGAATGAATGTATGCTTGTACATAACGAGGTGTTTCTCCGTGAGTGGTGTTTGTTGTGGCATCCCTTTTTGTAAGGCACCAACTTTATCTTGCCCTTTGGGGATTTTTCTGCAGCAGGAGTGAGACAGGCTGCAGTGAGAGTTTGTAGATCAGGAGTGGATTTTGGGATCCATTAAATTTATCTTTCTCCATTGAGCTGTGTCAGTTGAGGAGCTGATAGTGGGTGGTTTCTTCTCCTGCTCTCCAAATCCTCCCCCCTGTTTTCCTCACGGTCCCCTATGATCCATCCTGATGATATTTAGTTAGCCAGAGCCTGTATCTTTCCTTTCTCTTACATTCCAGCAACAGCACTAGAGCCAGGGTCTGGGATAGCATTTGCTCCTTTGCTGTTGGGTTTTCTCTTCTACTTTTTGCCTCTTAAAAGCTTCCAATGTTTTTCTGTATCACCTGGGCAAGAGTGTCTCTCCTTCTGTACAGTAGGTGCCAAATATCATCCCTCCTTTCTTTTCTCCATCACCAGCATTGAAGATGAGCAGAGCCCCCAGACCAATGGGAATGTACAGAATTGTTATACTACTGAGCTATTTGATTTATTGTACAGAAAACCTTGCATGAAATGTTGTTACTGTATTTAATATATAATGTATTCAAGGAATTTTAATATGGAGCTCTTTAAAAAGATCTTTATAGATACTCTGTGGTTAGAAGATTGTTGCTGATTTTTTTAAATCTTATTATACTTTGTCTTGAAGAAGTTTTATTTTTCAAATGTGTTCCGTCTAAATGATTTAATCAGTTGATCCCATGGGACAATCAATTCCTCTTCAAAGATTTTCACCATGGATGAGACCCACCCTGGTGTAGAGGACCAGGACATGACCCAGGTACTGCGTAAGCTTTCAAAATAAAGCCTCAGTAAGACTAATGCTGTAGACATGTGATTTGCCCTTCCCCAAAAGGGTGGGTTTCACCTTATTTTAGTACAGGTCATAGAATTAAAGAATTGTTTAAGTTGGGAAACACATCCAAGATGAATGAGTCCATCTCCATCACTCTGTGCAGAAAAACAACCAGTGAGAATTTAGTCCAGTTCCAGCTCGGTGTCATCAGAGGAAGCAGCTTCTCTGAGGCTAACAACCAGTTTGGGAGAGGCTGGGCTGGATTCAGAGGCTGGGCTGGATTCAGAGCATCCCAGCCCTGTTCGGAGGGTCCAGCAGGGATTTCAGCTGCCCAATGGCATCTCCCTGGGATGTGGTGGCCTTGGTCCCTTGTGCCTAAAGGAACCTGCTTGGTCCATCCACCACCTGAGTTACACTGTTTTCCCTGGACCTAATGTCTGGTGGAGGGTTATTAATTTAACCCAAATATGCGTAGTGTGGAGAAGTTTCTTGTGTAAAAGCCCAGGCAGTGTCAGTCTGTTCATGCAGTCATTGGGTCACAGTTGTGTTACCAAACCCTGAGCCATTGTGGGCAGGAAACCAGAGCTGTGTCCCAGCTTGTTCTTCCCAGTAGCAGCAAATTGCATTTTATTTCTATTGTGAGTCTTCAGATCTATCTAGAAAATAGCCCAGGTAATCTGCACTAGAGCTGCCTGGAGCAGGCATCCCCCTTGCTAGGAGGGACCATTTTGACACGTCCCCATTTCCCCTTCTGAATGGTTGACCACATCTCTTGTCTTTCCCCCCATCCTTAATTACTTGGAGTACAAGTTTCACTCCATACTTTTTGATTACAGGAGCTTATACTTCGAACATCTTAATGAAGTACAAAACTATCCATAGATGTAATTATTTTTTCCTTTATTCTTCAGTGAAGGGTCAGGATAAATCACAGAGTAGTTATTTATTGCATGTGTGCCAGCAGCAGCATGCTGGGAGCTTTTACAGGCTGGAACATGTTCTTACATAAACTTGGAGATCCCAGAGCCAAGACCATCATTTTGGGATAGGCTCTTGTGTCTTATCAAGGCATCTGACTGTGCAATACAAGGGAGAGGGACACTGGGTGGCTGTTTTGCCCAGAAGCTTTTTTAAAAAAGCAGCTTAGGGCCAAACCTCTGGGATCCTTGCTTTTCTTGGCAACAGAGGTTAGGAATTATTTCCTTTTTAGTTTTATTTTGATGGTGCTGCTTGGCATATTCAAAGTCTATAAATAAAACTCAGGTCTTTCCAGCAAGACCTTTAGCATTGGTGGGCTGCTGTGACAGATCCTCCACAAGATGTAGGGCGTAGGACGTGCTGGGATGGCAGCATGGGATTATCCATGAGCACTTTATACTCCTTCCTCAGGGGCCAAGCACCGTGCTGGGGTACAGCCAAGGTGGGAGGGGAAGGTCCTGTGTCCCTGGGGTGAGCACCAGGGGGATCAGCTTCGGGCAGCAGCTGTGGCAAGTCTTTTGTACTGTTTTGGGATGTTGTGTCATTGTGACCAGTTGCTGGACAAGCTCTTCCCCCTGTGGTGTGTGATCCCATGGGGAGGCCCGCTGGAAAAGGAAAAAGAGCAAAGTACTGCATCCTGCATTCTATTTGTGTCGTGTGGCCCAGGCCTGCATGAGGTTTGTGTTTGTGTGTTGGGGGCTTTGGCACTGTGAACATTCCGTGTGTGTGTTTCTGGTGATGCTCTGCTCAGCCAAGGCTGGATGGCACCACCAGGCACTGGAGAGGGCAGTAGGAGGGACAGGCTCTATGGAGGGGCTGGGGGACTTCGTTCCTGGAAGAGCATCAAATCTGGGATTGAATTGGAGTTTCTGCTCACAGTGTGCGTGGCAGAAGGAGGAGCAATGGGAAAACCCATCATTAATTTTTGGTCCTTCTTTTGTACATTAGATTGATAGTACTGCTTCCCAGTCAGGGTCCTGCTCCACCAAAACTCATGAAATAATGATTTGAGCTGTGCAGGCGCTCTGGCTGGGAGATGTTCATGAGGTTCAGTGACCTTGGCATTACGTCACTCCTGAAACTCAAACACATCTGAGTCCCCACTACCAACTCCTAAGACTTAGTGTGATTTTTGGACCATACCTGGCATGGCCATCACTTTGTATAAATGATGCCAGAGATTCAGTCCCATCTGGGCTCTTTTTCCTCCCACTTCTGCAGTGGCATTTTCTGTCAGGAGAGACAGCCTGGGACTCAAGTTTTTGGTACTGACCAAGGAGAGGGCTTTACCCCATGCAGATCTTGTGTGGCACAGTTGGGGTTAGGATTTGCAGGGCTGCAGTGAGGAGGAGACACAGGGTAAATTGTGCTCCCTGGACATGTTCTTGTGGTGCCATTCAGCTTTTGGTGTGAGTGGGAATTTAAATGAGCCAAAATCTGTGTGTGCCTGGAGTGATGGGCACTTGGGACCAAGAGGAGGGTGACCACCAAACTGCCCAGCGGGTGCCCTCAGTGGCTTTGGTCTGGAAATATGCTGATTTTTTAATATGAGATGCCTGAACAGCCAAATGTAGAAATCTCTGAGATTGTGCTTCGTAGCAAAAGGTAAATTGTTATATCTTGGGGGGTGGGAGGGTGTTGTCTGAGGGATAGAACTGAAAGAAATGAGGTTTCCTATTTTATTATATGAGAGATATTTTTCCACTAAATTACCACTTCCTAAACCGTGTCCTTTGTCTGACTGTAAATAGCCAGGTGTGCCAGGAAGACGTGGGAAGGCTCCTTGTGGTCACATCCATACAATCCACTCTGTTCACACAATATTGGGCTGATTTGTTTTATACTTAGAAAATTACAGAAATAAAAGCAATTTTACTGGATGACTCTGGGGGTTTTTTGCCTATGTTGTCGTTGTTTTACCTTTTTTTTTTTTTCTTTTCTTGTCCCATTTGTGGCTGATTTGGGGGACATTTGGAAGCCCATGGAGCCATACGGGAGTGCCTGAGGGCATTCTTCAGCCGTAAAAGGAGTTGTGCTCACCAGATCAGGATTTCTTGTGGGTTTTCAGAGGAGCCAAACTAGAAATGGAGCTGAGCTTGTGCCTGGCATGGGATGACAAAGGCAAAATGAGTGGAGTGGCATGATGTGACTATTGGGAATGTTTTAATTCACTCTTGGGGCACAAGAATACAAATAACAGTGCTAATTTTGACTGTATCCAGAATAGTCATCACCTTATCTCCCCCAGCTGGGAGGGGAGGTTTAAATAAGCCCTGCAATAACCTCCACAAGAAATAATTGTGAAATAAATAATAATTAAATAACTTGGCCTCCTCTGGGGGGATGGCATACTGCTTGAGGCCATGTGTTTCCATCTCTGCATCACCCAGAGCTCTGCCCATGGTGATATTTGAAGCAGAAAATCCTGATCCAGCTGCAGGTTGTGTTTTGGAGCAAATCTGTCTTCATGGCAACATCTACCCTTGGTGCTTTTTTGCTGGGATGTGGCCCCATATATTCCTTCCCAATGCTGTGAGCAGGACAAAGGTGGTGCACAAGGTAAGCCAAAAGCTTGTAACCCACAGTGGGTTACAAAGAGGGACGTGGCATACCCTGGCAAATGCTGGTTTTGGGAAGGGGCCATTGCTTGGCCTTCTCTTGGCAGGAGCAGACTAATGGCAGAGCAAGAGGAGCACCTCTGCCATGGCTGGAGGTGGCCCTCAAGCCAGTCCCCCATACCAGAAATGCTGTCTCAGGGCACAGCGGTGAAGGCAAAAACACCCCAAATTCCCCACCTGATGTTGTGTCAGTCCCTGGACCCCTGAGGACCATCACCTGGGGCTATGCTTGTCTTTTGAAGGCGTGATTCAGAACACAGGTGTTACCCTACCAAAACAATCCCATTGGTCCCTGTGATTGGCTGGTCCATGGCACAGGTCCAGCCCCCACGCTGGATGTGCATCCACATTTCTGGAGGCCACAATGGCCACAGGGCTACTGACACCTTTTGGTACCCCCAGCACCTCAGGTTCATGTTTGCTTTGGCATCAGCTAAACTATTGCTGAAGTATTTCCAGGGAGATGAGTTGTCACAGCAACTGGGGATGGAAATGCCACTTCTGAGGGGTGAGTACCACCAAAAACATCTTGTGCCATGGCGTTGCAGCACGGGTCAAGTACGGAGCTGAGCCAGCTCTGCTGGGAAGGAGCGAAGAGAGGTCAAGGACAAGTTAAAATTGGAAAGAAAACTGAACATGCTGTTTTGTAGGACCTTGCTTGCTCTCAACTGCCAATTTTTTTCCACTCTCCCCTTCCCATTGCCAGTGGTGCAGTGTAAGTGCCTCCTGCAACTAGTGAGGGCAAGGGGGCAGCCAAAATTACTGAAAAAGCTATCAGCTCTCAGGGGCTCTTCTTGGCAACCTCGACCACAGCAGGTCCCCTCTGCACCCACCATCATATTTTAAATCTTGCTTCTGTGTTACTCCTCCCCATCCACGGATCCGCAGCGTGCCGCACATTTTTGTGCTGAAATTCAGAGCTCTGTGCTGGACGCTGCCAAGCGTGAGTCTGGGTTGTGTAATGAGCTTCATCTATTATTTTTCTATTTTCTTTCCCCCCTATCAATGTCTGAGAGCCTGGAAATACCTGGTAGATTTTATGCCCTCCAGAGCTGTACTTCCCTGGGTGTGGGTGGGCTTGAACCCCATGCAGAGGTTTTCAGAACCCTCTTCTTTGTGCTCCAGCAGTTCCTGTCCCAGCTCAAAGCAAGGGTGCACTTGCATTTCCAAATGTCTCCCTTAAAAATACCAGATTTTGCATTTTTCTCTCAACCTCAAGCACAGGCTGAGTGTCTTTAACGGGCAGGGGGAAGGAGTTCCTTTCACAGCCATGGATGGACTCCTGTGCTAACGCTGCACAGCACTGCCAGGGATACCCTTGGAGGGTCACCAGCCCTCGATGCCCTTGGCATCTGGCCCAGCTGGAGCTGGAGAAGCTGGATGAGGCCAAGCCTGGCACCGGGGACCAGTCAATGCCAGCTGACCCAGAAGAGTGTTTGGGAAATCTGGCCCTAGGTCTTTGCAATTTCAGACACAAACACAGGGGCTTTAGAGCCTCATTTGCTGTTTCTGCTTCCATTTTCCCCTCCCATGGGCAGTGGAGCTAGATGGACTCATTTTCCTTATCTCTACCTGGTTTTAGAGTCGCAGAATCACAGAATGGTTTGGGTTGGAAAGGGCCTTAAAGATCATCTCATTCAAACCCCCTCCCACGGTCAGGGACACCTTCCACTAGACCCGATTGCTCAAGGTCTCCTCCAACCTGGCCTTGAACACTTCCAGTTCTACTCTCTGTGTCCCTGTGTTGTCCCACTTGGTCCTTTGTTTTCATGCTGCACAGGTCAAGCCTAGTTCAGCACTTTCTGCACCCTGGGCAAACCCATCCTCAGTGCCCAGTACCTGCTGCAGATGAACCCAAGCTGCCACTGCTCCTCCAGCAGCATCCACACCTCGTCAGTCCAGACAGAGCACCCCTAGTGCCTTCCGCCTGCTCTGCTTGGAAGTGGCCAAGAGATACAAAAGTTATTCAGAGGAGATGACTGTGAGTGCATTGACAGCACCATTCCAGTTGCTGTCTGTGGGAACCCAAGATAAAATCATCCCCAAGGTCCCAGCTATGTGTCGGTATTGGTGCAGAGGATCATGGGACACCCCCAGGCTGCACCCTACACAGTAGGCTCGTAAAAACCTCTTTCTTTTAATTGTATTTTTATTTTTCATTTGGGTGTTACAGTAATGCAGTTCTTATCACAGCAAACAGACAGGACAGCTCAGTGCCTGCACCACAGCTGGAAGCATCACGGCCCCATGATCTGGGCAGGTCAATTAACAACTGAACAGCCCGAGCAGGGCACTGTCCCTCGATAACCACCTGGCAGAGGCAGGGAGGTGTGTTGGCAGCCAACTGGTACCACCATGGCACCATTGCAGGGCCACATAGGTGAGCAATGCCTGGCAAACCTACTGAATTCCTTGTCATAAAGTAATGTAAAGAGTGGCAATCCCAGGGATGATGTGGGTGTGGTGAGCCCACAAGTGTTTAGGCTGTGGTTTTTTCAGACATTTGGATGCTGTGGCCAAGTGGGTGCCCATGCTGGGTGCTGGTATCAGCCCAGGAGAAGACCCAGGTTCTGTTGGTGCTCCAGGCTGGGGTCTTCTGCTCTCCACATCACTCCAGACAGGGTCCGGCCCCACTCACCAGCTGCAACATGGCTCCAAGAGATTACAAAATGGCAGATGCATATTATCCCCCAATGGAAAGTATTTTAGCTAAATCCATGCTATAACCATTTTATTGACTCCAAGTACCAGAGAGGAGGTTAGAAGTGACTTTTTTACAAGTCATTTTGCTGTTAAATTTAGCTGTCCTATTTTCATTATCCCCATGGCCTTGGCAAGGGTGAGCAACCTTCCCTAAAAGGCCTCGTTTCATACAGTAAGTTATTTGCTTCTCTCCTGACAGATATCTAAGCTTATAAGGTTTGTCTGCTCTGCTCAATAGCAGTATCAGCCTTCAATCTGTATGATTAACATCAGCATTTTGTATTTGCTTTTGGCTCCCTGTCTGACAGCTTTCCATGCTGCTGAGGACTGGGGCATTGGGATCGCATCACGTCACTTGCAACGTGGGATCATCTGATTTTGATTCCCAGGCTTCATGGGAAGATTTGGATAAATGGTTCAGTTGCTTTTCCCCCAGTTTTTCCTATTGCCCAGCAAAGATAATTGATTTGTTCCACTTATTTCACAGTTGTCGTGTCTGTAATACATTGAATCAAAAGGTTAATGTGACAGTAAGCAATCAGCAAGGGAACTTGAGAAGTGGTGATGCTAAAAGAAATATTCCTGAAAGGAAAGGTTTATCCCAGCAGGTTAAGCTTTTCCATGTTTCCTCCTGCAGAGAGGGCCTTTATCCCAGGCCGGGTGGCTGCAGAGAGCCAGTGTCTCCTTTGAGGCCAAGGGAGGCAGCAGATGAACTGGGGCTCACTGAGCCTGTCCCTGCCTGGAGTGCTGAAGCAGCTGGGCTCTGGGATTTCCGGGGAAAACATCCTGTCTTTCCACCAGAAACACAGCCCCGGTGCCCCCTCCTCAGCCCCAGTGCTCCCCAGCACAGAGCTCACCCCTGAGGGGCTGTGCCCTGGAGCTGCCGGCTGGGATGCAGTGAGGGCACAGGGTGCCCTATCCACAGCCTCTGTGCTTTCCCCAGCAATGAGCCAACCCCCTGCGAAGCTCCCACTGCGGCTGTTGCCCCCAAATTTCAGTCTGGCACCTTAAAATCCAGTCCCTTTCTCAGTGATATTTGTTTAAAGTGGTGCCGGCACCATCCTGCTGAGCATCCCTCGCCGTGACCCCGGCTCTCCCGGCCCCGCTCACGGCCGTCCCTTTCAGGAAATGCTGGAAATGCTTCGAAATGCGCCCAGCCCAGTGCAAGTGCTGGGAACGAGCCAAGCCCCAGCTGTCTGGCCTCACCACGGGAGGGGGCCAAGCTGGGCGCCTTTCTGCTCCGTGGGTCAGCTCCGAATTGCTGAGCTGGGCTTTCTGTGCCCCCCCCCTTCTCTTTCCCGACCCTTTTTCTGGGGCAGCTTTTGGGAGACAGAGTAGGACATGGGCTTGAGACACACAGCCTGAGGTGGCTGCTGTGGCAGGAAAGATGATACCCCAATCCTAATTCCTAAAATCTCCCCCGGGACCCCCACCATCTCACCCATCCCACTGTTGCCCCCAAGGATGCCTCGTGGTCCCTGCTCATCCCAAGCCCTGCCTGCAGCCTCTCTGTCCCCAGGGAAGGCCCCTGCCGGCGAGGAAGCATCCCTCATGGGCAGACGGCTTCGTCCCGATGGCATGTGGGCTTGGCAGCGGGGTGGCCCTGCACCCTCCCACACCCTGTCCCACCCCCAAACCATGTAGGGCACCCGCTGTTCCCAGCCCAGAGCTTATAGGAAGAGGAAGCCTCATCCTGCGCAGAGGAGGAAACCCGACAGCCCAGATGTGCACAGAGCCACGCCGATAGCATTCTTATTTTCTTTTTTTTCCTCTGCAAACAGAGGAGCTGCCGGAGCGGCGGCGGCCACGGCCCAGCCCAGCCCACGGCGCGGTGAAGAGCCGGGAGGCTGCGGCACAGCCCTGGCGCAGCCATGGGGCAGAAGTGCATGGACAAGGTGTCCTCCTTCCTCTTCGAGTATGACACCCCTCGGATGGTGCTGGTGAGGAACAAGAAGGTGGGACTGACCTTCCGGCTGATCCAGCTCATCGTCCTGGCGTACATCATCGGGTAAGGCTCCCCAGCACCTGCCTTCCCTAGAATTAATGCTTTGCCACTGGGTTAAAAAGCAATGGAGAGAGAGGGGCTTCTATAACCCCTATATCCCAGGGCAGGGGGGTTATTGCTGATGGCTTCACATCCCTCTGGTTGTGGCTGCCCCCATGCAGCCCAGTGCCCACCATGGCTCTTTTAGATGGCTACTTAGTCTCCATATCCTCCCCAGAAGCTACTCTATGTGCAGGCTGGAGGCTCATCCCTGCCCAGCCCCGCTCTGCACACCAGGGCCCCGTCTTCTCACTGAAGGGAATCCAAATCCTGCGCCAGCTGCTGGATGGTGGCCTGAGAATCTGTTGTTATTTTTATTTTCATTTATATTAAATAAGAGGCATCTGGGGCCAGTGCAGTGATTAGTGAGACCCAAGCGGCTCAAGACAGGGCCATAAATCTCCCTGTTCACCGCTCTGATGCTGCGGCCGAGACGCAGCTCGGCTCCAAAATTCCTGGTCTGCTTTGCTTCTGGGAGGCAGCTCCAAAAGCCAATGCAGTGCAAGGGCAACTGCTTAAAAAAGGTAGCAAGTGGAGCAGGCGGGTTCAGAACCCAGTGAGGATGTGTGTCCTCAGGTGCCCCAGGGCTGCTGCTCCTGCCACAGTGACTCGCTCCCTGTCCCCTCAGTGTGGGATGATGCTATGGGATGTGATGATTGGTAAGCCTTTGCTATGGCCCCATGGCTGCTGTGGACTCAGCTCTACAGGGAGACCAGCACCCTTTCATGGGGAAGGGCCCCAGGGCAGGAGGTTTGAAGGGAGAGGGGGTGTGTGCCCGTGAATTGGAAAATCTGGGTATTTTTGGGGTGCAGAGTGTCTCATGGAAAGGAAAGGCAGTAGCTCCCAGAGCTCAGTGCAAGCAAGTCGCTGTGGGGAGCAGAGGTGCCCATCCCTCCTTTTAGCACAGACTCCTTGGAAAGAGTAAAAATCTTCCCAGGGGATCAGGGTGGGACCCCCACGTTGGTCCCACCCTGCTCATCAGCGCTTTGGCTCCCAAGAGTAATCCTCATGCAAAACTGCAGCTGAGGTCTCAAAGATGCTTTGTTGCAAAGACTTTTGCACCGGTGTTATAGGGAGCAGCTTTGCTTTTCCTCAGGACAGAGCCTGTGAAGTCCCAGGGCTCCAGTCCCAAATGTGGCCAGGGGCAGCCACTCCTGTGGATGGAGAACTGGCACAGATGGTTGTGCAGAGCAACTAAGGAAACGTGGCTTGAGCAACTTGGGTAAACTGAGACAGGCAACCAGGAGGGAGCAGAAGGAGAACCAGCCAAGGGGTAACAGTGGCAGAGGGGAGGAATCTGGTATGAAGCTTCTGTAATTCCCAAGTTTTTCCTGGTTTGTTGGGATCGGGCTCCTCTAGTAAGGGGCTGCCTATGACTGCAGCTGCCCACAGCCCCCCCATCCTCTGGCATCCCCTCGCTGCTGACAGCACTGCCCCCAGCTCCCTTCCCACAGCACTACTCCCAGTTCCCTGCCCACAACACTGCCCCCAGTTCGCTGCCCTCACCAAGCCACAATGCCTGAGATTTTCTGTCCTTTGAAAGCCAATTTGGCAGCCAAATGTGTATTTATTTACTGTTCTCCCAGCTTTTGTGCCTCCTTCACAGTAGGCATGGGATGCTCATGGAAATGTGTGCCAAAGCATGACTCTGCTGGAAGGACATGGGTAGTGCCATCAGTGCACACAAGTGGGGCCAACCCCGCTGCGAGACCCCATGTCACCCCTGAGAAGCAGTACTTCTTTCCTCTGATAACTGATAAGGTGGTATCGCTGCTGGCCAGGCTTTCTGGGTTTCACTTCCTGAAACCTTGCATGCAAGGAGCTGCGGGCTGAGCCACAGGATGAGGCTGGCAAGGGAAGAGGGCTTGCTGGCCCTGCCACATTGGGGAGTGACACCAGGGGACTTTTACAACCTGGTCAGGACTCACTGCAGCATTTACAGCCTCATGGAGAAATGGTGTTTTGTTTGTCTTGACCTTGGCTTTGTGGCAGGGGAGGTGGGGTTGCCCAGCCCTATGTGCCCATAGTCAGCTCTGCCAGAGGGGAATAAGGTCAGCAGCAGAGTCTGTGCTGGAGGCTGATCTAGGAAAACGTTCTGCCCCTGGTGCTGCCCAGCTCACAACCTCCTGCAGCTCCGAGGGCATCAGGGAAGATGCCCACTGTAACCAGTGTAACCCAGTATGGTCTTCTGCCTTGGAGGAGGATGTTGGAGCTGGGTGTCCCAGCTGGGGTGGCAGCAGTGCTGAATTTCTGCTCCCATCCCCAGGCACTAGAGCAGATGCCATCCCTGAGGTCCTCTTGCCGTCAGTCCTGGGATGCCGATGGGGCTGCAAGCTAAAAAGCTCCCTCCCTGAGAAGTCCCCACAAGGTCCGGCACCAAATGGAAAACCTCCAGGCAGCACCCGGGGTTCTCCATTTTTTCCCCTGCCCATCAGCCAGGTGTCAGAGGCGAGGTTGACATGCCAGGCTGGTGTCATGGGCCATCCCACGGGTAGCCTGCTGCCTCTGTCACAGCCAGCGGGAACGATGCCCGCGGCACTGGGGACGAAATCCAGATCGCTCCTTTTTTAGTGCCGAGAATGTTCCGTGCCGCCGGCAGCGCTACCCGAAATGGTTGCTCGCCCATGTTTATAGTCTCCCTGAGTCAGAGTTAATCCAGCGGCAGCTTGTTTATGCTGTAGGTTAAATAGTGTCAGGAGCCTGCCCTAATGACTGTGTGATGGGCTGGGAAAGGCAGAGAGAGCCCTGTTCCTGCCACAGCAGTGTCTCTAACCCTGCTCTCACAGCCCTCTTGCACACGGGGCCATGGCTCCACATTCCCTTTGCTGGATGGGGAACAATGGCTCTGGATGTGAGCCATGTCCAGACTCGGCTCTGTGTTGGCCTTGGAAGCATTGATTTTTGGAGAGTTCCTCTGCAGTGGATCAGGAAATCGGGAGTGTCCAAGTGGGTCAGTGAGACCAGCAAGCTGCAAACCTACCGTAGGCTTTAACCCCAAATGACTGATGGCTACCGTGCTCCACCTGCCTTCACACACCCTCAGCCACAAGATGCGTCCCAGCCCCCAAAACACACCATCCTGGCATGAAAGTCGGGTCCTGCAGCTACCACATGCCTCAGGCAAAGGGTAGGAAAATTCAGCACCATGTCCCATGTCCAGCAGGAGGAAACTTGGAAAATGATTCCCCAGGTGAGACTTGGTAGAAAAAGCCCCAGTCCACAGGTCCGTGCTGAGAATTGGGGCCCAGTGGAGGAGTTCTGGTGGCCATGCTCACCCTGCCACCTTTCCCTGTCCAGGTGGGTGTTCCTCTACGAGAAGGGCTACCAGTCTCAGGACAGCATTGTCAGCTCAGTCTCGGTGAAGTTGAAAGGGCTGACGCTGACCAACGAGAGTGTCCTGGGTCCTCACATCTGGGATGTGGTGGACTATGTTTTCCCGCCCCAGGTAAGGAGTCAGGGTGGGTGGGTCAGGGACTTGCTTTTGTCCCAGTGGCTGCTTTTCCCCATGTGCTAGGGTGCAGATGGGTCCTCAGCATAGGCTTTCCATGAGGCTAACCATGACAGGGTGTCCCTGTGGTGGAAAGGAGGTTGCTCCTATCACAAACCTCTGCCCAGGTTCTCCCTGAGGAGCATTTGGTACTTGGGACCCACTGTGGCTGAGGAGGCCCATTTGAGGCTGCCTCCAAAAGGATCAAGGTTCCTCTGGTGCCTCTGGAGCAGTACCTCAGGCAGCAAGCGGGGTCCTCCACTGTCCCTGGGGCTGGTGGCACTGTGGGTCCCCACCCAGGGACAGGCTCCTCACAGAGGAGACCCTGTGCTGGCTGTGAGCTCATTGGCTGTGTCTCCACAGGGGGACAACTCGTTCGTGGTGATGACCAACTTCATTGTCACTCCTGGACAGAAACAAGGAACCTGCCCAGAGGTAAACGCACTGGCTTCCTTCAGCGGGCTCAGCTTCTGTAATTCAGGGGGACTGTGGTGGTGTCACCAGGGAAAGACTTTCCTGACATTGGGAGGTTTAGTAAAAGCCTGAGTCTGGCTCCATATTATTGTTCCTGACTCCTGTGTGCTATGTGAAGACTTTTATTCTGCTGAAAAACAGGCAGCATCCATTTAAGTTTTCTTCCCTTTGAGATGATTAAGCAGAGCAGACTTGAGGCTTAAATGAAAGCATCTGCCTGAAGTGAATAAATCGGCCCTTTTTTCCTGCTTTATCTGGACAGCCTCGGTTGGGAAGCAGTGTATGGACAAGGCTCTGAGCAGTGTATCCCTCTAGGAAAATTCTGCCTGGTGAGGCAGGAGGGACAGAGGGATTGAAGCTGCAGGGTGGGATGCTAAGAGGTGGCTGCTTTCTCCAAACAGCTGCCAGATGCTGGGCTGTGCACACGGGACAGCGACTGCAGCAAAGGGAAATACAGCCGTCAGGGACAAGGTAGGCACACGGCCCCGGGGCACCGGCCCTGGTGTTTCTGGTGAGACACACCCAGAAAAGCTGCCTGGCTGCAGTGTCACCTGGCTGGGGGACCTGCTTTGGACAGGGGTTTAGGAAAAGCCTCTGACACGCTGATTGAAGTTTCCACCTGGGATGGTCCAGCTCTGCTCTTTTGAAAGATACCTGAGCTGCAAACAGCTCAGCCAACAAAAGGTTAATCAGGACTAAGCCATTCCCCCCACACTCTTGTCCTCTTATCAGCTCAGCATTTTCTTAGGTGTGTTTTAACAAGAAAAATCCCCAGCTGCTCCCCTGTACAGCATTGTAAGAGAAACCACTGCCCTGAGCTGAGAGGCCACAATTAATTTCCTGTTTTAGAAAGGTGCCAAAGCCTTGAGCATTTTGTGCCTTGAATGCTGTGGCAGAGCAGAAGCCCCAGCCAGATCCCATCCATCCCAGCATGAGGCTGAGATTTCACAGGATCCAGGGGTGTGAGCAGCTGTCTCCCCCACAGGGCTCATGACTGGCAAGTGTGTTCACTACAACAGCACTGTGAAGACCTGTGAGATCTTTGGCTGGTGCCCTGTCGAAGTCGATTACCATGTTCCCAGGTAAGGAATTACGTTGTTGCCCTCTTTCCCACCCCAGCTGCACTGGTGTGGGGCAGACCAAGATGGGGTTCTATGGGATGTGGCCAGGACAGCCTGAGTCGTGAAAGACCAGAAAGGGAAGGGACGAGACCACCATATTTCTGTGTCTGCTTGTCCCAGTTTGGGTGAATTTCCACCAAATGGGGCTTTCTCGAGAGCCAAGTGATGGACACATGTCTACACTTGTGTTTTTCAGCCCTGCCCTGCTGTCAGAAGCGGAGAAGTTCACCTTGTTCATCAAGAACAGTATCACCTTCCCCAAGTTCAAGGTGTCCAGGTAAGGAGAGGTTGGAGGGGATGCCTCCTGGTTGATTCCTCCAGCTGTGTCCCTCAGAGGAAACCATGGGTTAACTGGATGGGTGTAACTGGATGCTTGGTATAGAGGATTGCATACCTCATCAGCGATCCCAGGACTACTCTAACTGCTTCACTGAACCCCAGATTAGCTCATAGGAACTGAGACATTTCCCTCTCAAATCTGTCCCACTTCAGCTGGTAGCTGTAGTTACTGGAAAGATTTCTGGAATTAACCTCTCCTGAGTTACCCTCACAAGTTGCACATGAAAATACAGTTTCTCTGATTCTTCATTTTTCTTCTCTGAAGACAACATAAAAATACTACATGGCCAGAATAAGCTTGGTGCCCCAGAGTCCCTCTTAATATCACAGATCTCACCTGTTTCAGCAAAGGGTGGGGTTGGCCCCTTCCTGTCAGCGCTGGGGGAAGTGCTGCTGGCTGAAGGCACACTCGTAAGAGGATTTGTGATGGCACTGATTATATATCTGATTTGGAACAAATTAACAGAAGCTATTTGTGCTGAAGACAGCGGATTCTTCTCTCTAAGCTGATCACGTCTCCGTGCTGCAGCCAAGGTTAAATGTCCTGGCAGCCAGCATGCTTGGCAAAGTCTTGGGCTGACCTCGCACTGCACCCCAAGAGGTGGCTGGGAGAGGGGATCCCCCCAGCAGCAAGCAGAGGTGCCCTGAGTGAGGGCAGGCTGGAGGGGACACAGAGAGGGAGCAGGTCCTGGCGGTGAGGGTGGCCGGGCTGGCTGCAGTGGCAGTGGCTGTGCCAGACCCTGCTGGGCTGTGGGGAGACTTCCTGCCTTTGATCACTGCTGACAATTAACTGCTGAGCATCAACGATGGGAGGAGGTTGAGCAAGGCACAGGTCTTACAAAACCGTAGGTTTCACAGAGAGGATGTTTTTAGGCAAAAGAGCAGCGTGGGATGGAAGGCAAGAAGTTGTCCTTTTCTTTTAATCCTTGCTATAGGAGATAGCAAACTCCAGCTAAATGTAAAAGCCGTGGGATACACTCACTATCCATGAGGTTTCCCAGATAAGAATTGTTGGTGCTCCGAGCATTGCCTAGCAGAGGCCATGGACAAGCTGGCAGGTGAATGGGAGAGGGACATGGATTGGACAAGGGACTTCCAGAGGTACTTTCCCACCCAAATTATTGCATTACTGAGAATTTTTCTCACTCTTTTCATTCACAGGCGCAACTTGGTTGAGAGCGTTACCAAGCAGTACCTGAAGAAATGCACCTATCACAAAGTCACCGATTCCTTGTGTCCTGTGTTTGAACTGGGATACATAGTGAAGGAATCGGGTCAGAATTTTACCTTCCTGGCTGTTAAGGTACTTCAATTTCAAGTGATGTTCTTTGCTGTTGATGGGAGAGGGACACTGGCAGTGCAATCAGCCCCAGCTATTGAGATGATTTTCTGTTTTCTCAAGAATGCTTGAGAAAACAAAAGTGTCAGAATTATCTCATAAAGATTATGAATCTCCTTGGACATGGCCTAATATTTACATCTTTCTTGGAAACTCTTGAGAAGATTTAACCCACTGGCAGTAAATCCCAGGGTTCAGCTTGTTTTAATTTGAGCAATGAATAACTAGATCTGTGTGACCCATCTGAATTGAGCTTGGAAATCCCAGCTGGATGGTCAAATATTGGTCATTGCACAGTGCAAACTGCAGCCTTTCCCCAGACTCCAAAATGCAGCTTTGCCCAACACTCCTCAGGCTGGTGTGTGGGAGTATCTGCTCTCTCTGCACTGCAGAACCTTGTGATAACTTTGCCAGGCGTTGAATAAAATCAGAGGTTTGCATATATGAGCATGTATTGCATGGATTGAATCAGATGGCCCAGAGAAGCTATGGCCGCCTCATTCCTGGCCAGGTTGGACAGGACCTGGAGAAACCTGGTCTAGTGGAAGGTGTCCCTGCCCGTGGCAGGGTTTGGAACAGGATGGTCTTTATGGTCCCTTCCAACCCAAACCATTCTAAGATTCTGTATATTAAAGGTGTAAAAATACAAGCCTCTGGGGCACAGCTGGAGTGAGCTCAGGAGGGACTCCTGCATTTCCTAAGCAATCTCTTGAGCATAATCAGGCAAGGGAAGGCTGTCCCGTGAGGACCAGAAGGGATCTGTGGTGAGCACTGTTTCTCAGGACCGTGCCTTGGGCACAGGATTCTGATCAGGAACAAGAGGGCATGAATTTATTTGTGTATCCAGTACTCAGGGCAGAAACAAGAGCCTCTGCAAAGGGTTATGTACAGGCCACAAAGCCAAGGCTGCCCAGAAAGGCTGAGACAGCAGTGGGGTCCCGAGCCAGAACACCTCATGGCATTGAGAGGATGCGTAAGAGGAGGGAAAGCATTTCTCTGTGTGGGCCAGCTCCAAGGAGGGGCAACCCCGTGACTCCCCTCTTGGCTGCAGGGTGGAGTGGTGGGCATCACCATAGACTGGAACTGTGACCTCGACTGGCCCCTGCGGCACTGCAAACCCATTTACCAGTTCCACGGCCTTTACAATGACGACAGTAACGTTTCACCGGGGTTCAACTTCAGGTAAGGAAATACCTATTAATTCTCCAGGCATAATTAACAGGTGACAGCTTTGAGGTTCCCACAGCACTCAAGGGATGGTGGAAGGTCAGACTTCTTCAAAATACTTACTATCTTTGCAGGGCCAGACAGCAGTAGCAGTGCTCTTCAAAATGGCTTGAGAAAAGTGATAATACACCCCTTGGCTTCAAAATTACCCCATTTCCTTTCCATCTCCTCCCCCCTGCTGGCTCTCCTGCTTGGCTGAGCTTTTGGGAAGCCCCTTGAAAGACTAGAGATGGTGCATCTCATGTGTTCTCACGGTCTCTATCCTCTCCTCTGTGTGACGCTGTCACTAGTGCTGCATCAATATCTGCAGCGCGCAGGAGTTGGGGACATCAGATCAAACAGCATGAGCAGGAGCTGGAACCCCAACCTGCAGGCAGGCAAACTGAGGCACAGAGAGGAGAGGTGCCAACAGCCCAGCTCCTTCAGAGGGTTTAAGGAGAAGGTCAGGAGCAGGTCTGTGATAGCACATTCCCACATCTTTGTCCAAGATCCCGATGCTGTAGGGTTGCAGGGGCTGTTAGACACCCTGGCAGACCATTAACACTCGCCATCCAATTGCACAGATACGCCAAGTACTACAAAGAAGATGGGATGGAAAAGAGGACACTCTACAAGGTGTTTGGGATCCGGCTCGACATTTTGGTGAATGGCAAGGTAAGGGTGGATCCCCTGGATCCCTGGGACAGCAGTGCCATGTCCTTGGGAAGGTACCAGCTCTGTAACACAGCACCAGGCTCCTATGGGATCAGGAAAACTAGTGTGAGTGCTTTCCTTGGGTGCTGGCCCGCTCACAGGAACCCTTGGGAAGTACTGGGGAAGGGAAGAGAGGAGGAAAACATGTTTTATAGGTCACATCTTTCAGCTGCAGCTTGGTCAGTGGTTTTGTCAAAAAAACTTCATGATGGGAGTGGGGGGGACCTGTGGAAACTCAAAACCTTTTACTGATATTTCCAAAAGCTGAACATTTGCATTTTTCTATTTTGTCTTTTTCTTCCCACTGGGAGAGAAGGCTTTCCTCATTGTGTTCCCACTGGGAATATTCAAAGTGTATACTTTTGTTTGGTTGCTTGGTTTTGGTTGGGTTTCTTATATTAAAAATACAGGAAGAAAAATAACTTCAATTTATTTCAGCCTAAAACCAACCTACAATATTTTTCTGTTTGACTGAGCTCTCTCCCAGCTCCTGTTTCCCTTTGTGCTGTGGTTACTGTTTGGGTTGCTGCGAGGCACTTTTGTCGAGCCCCACCTACAGCTAGAGCACCCTTTTATTTTCCCCTGGGCTGACTAACTTATCACCTATTTTCTCTGACTTTATCCAGGCAGGCAAATTTGACATCATCCCGACCATGACCACAATTGGCTCTGGAATTGGTATTTTTGGAGTGGTAAGTTCAGATATTTCCAGCCTCTATATGGAGACTCTCAAATTATTCTTCTTGCCTGTGAAATCCGTGGGAAGTGTCCTTGAGCTACAGTGAAATGCTGGCTACTGCTCAGGGAATCAGAGGATGGGCAAAAGGGGGAAAGGAGATGCTCTTCTGCCTTGCTAGCTCAGGAAAATAGATTCCTGCTGGTCCCTGGCTGATGTGAATTCTGCCCTGCTGATGAAGGGAAGGCTGGCTCTCTTGGCAGGTCTTGGTATCCTGATAGTTTCGAGTTAGGCTGGCATTGAGGGGGGTCTGGAGGTGAGGGGCAGTATTTCATGCAGGACAGGAACCCAGCATCCTATTTGGTTATGGTTGTTAAAGACTGGGGCACGGCTCAAAGGGTGTTGTGCTCTGCACTTACCTAAAGTGGAAACACTTCATTTCTGTTGACTTAAATCACGCACTACTGAACACAACACACTTCACTTCTGTCCTAAATGGACATTTGGAGACTTCAGCAATTGCCATGTTGTGGGATGAAGCAGAAGTGACCCTAAATTGTGGGGCAAACTGGGACAAACTGGAACTACACGGTGGTCCAGGTGAGCTCGGAGGGCAACTCCAAGCCTAACTGCACTTTGATTTAAGGCCTCTGTCCTCTGTGACCTGCTTCTGCTGCATTTTCTCCATGGACGAGACTATTACAAGCAGAAGAAATTCAAATATGCAGAACAGGAGCCTGTAAGTAACAGAGAGTGCCTGCCCTGCGGAGGCTCTTGCGGGGGAGTGTGTGGATGTGTGCATGAGTAATGATGCTGTAACACAAACATCCACGCTGAGGGGCAACGAGGCGCCTTCCTGAGCCCTTGGGACTGTTTGAGACTGGGATCCATGAATCTCCTCTCCAAAATTACTGAGATCTTCTGTGTGACTCACTGTTAATAACTTTATTCTCTCCCTTTAACCCCAGATATTCCGGTATCTGGTAACACTTGCATTGCTTTAAGGGAAGCAGGGGCACATCAGTGCTTTAACAAACTAGAAAATGTCTCTTTTTTCTGCTCTTTGAGAACATCTCCATGGAATGTTTCATGGCCTTTAACAGGACACAAAAACAGTTCCCCACAAATTCACCTGAAAATATGCTTATACACTGGGGGTTAGGAGTTGCTCCCCAATCACATTTTTCCCTGGTATTAGAAAGGAGCAGGTCTGTAAAAGAATCCTTTTTTTCTCTCATTTAACCCCCAGTCGAAGTTGCATAAGAAGGAAAAGAAGCCAGACAACACACAGTGAGAGGTGAGTGGTGTTTCCCCAGCCCTGCTACCATACATCTGGCAGGCATGAGGGCTATAGGTTTTGGGGCTATCCCGAGGCCCGTGGGAAGGCAGGAGGATTTCAGGGAAGGCTGCAGGGCTCCAGGGAGGCTTGGAGGAGATCTGAGCTCTGGGCTGTAATGTCTAACGTGGGCTCAGCATTTCCCAGCATAAGCAATTGCATGGGGCAGCAGCGGATGCAGGATGTGGGGCTGACATTGCATCTTTGATGGCAGCATCTCTTGAAGAAGGGCAGTGGGGGGCAAGACACCAGAAATCACTGTGCACCTCTCTCTCAGCAGAATCCACACTGACTGACAAACCTGCACCCCTCTTCCTCCTCCTCTTCTCTTAAAACTCGGTCGCCATCCCTTGTCACCTCCCTGGGCCAGCCCCAGGTCAGCAGGAGCAGCGTCCAGTACCAGCTCATGGGAAGGTGGTGCCCTGCAGCCAGGGCAGGGGCTGGCCAGCCCAGCACATGGCCTCTGGTGGGACATGCCCTGATGCTGTGGATGGGTCAAACTAAGGGATCTTGGGGCCCTCTGCCAGCCCTGCTGCAGGGCACTGGGTTTGCTGGCATCGCAGGCCCTTCAGAAGGGCTCCCACTGCACCCTGCCTGGTGTGCCAGGGCCATGCCAGGGCACTTGCACCTGAAGACCCTGGGGAGAGCACAGATGTCATTTCTTCCCCAGAAGCACCCTTGGACAGCTCCAAATTGAGAAGGGGAGGGAAGGAGAGCTGGCAGGAACCATGCCCAGGCCCTCTGCCTTGGAGAAAAAATGGTTATTTTGTAAGGATGTATTTTATTAAAAGAAAATAAACCTTTAGTTTTTCTACTATATCCCTTTGTGGTGCCTATGCTTGCCCCAGAGCACAGCATTTGCAGTGGTTTCTGGAGGGTCTGTGCATGCAAAGTAATCCCATCAGTGATGATTCCTTCAGAAACTGCCCTCCTGTGCAGGGCCCCTGGGCCTCCTGCCACGAGCAGGGGCTGTTATCAGCGTTGTCACTTGGGCTTCCTCCTCAGACAGGCTGTCTGGCAGGGAGCGCTGGCGCACTGCCGGCCATGGCAATCTGCTGTCCTGTGCCAGCTCTGCCTCCACTGCCCACGCCGGTCAGTGTTAGCTGGGCAGAACGGACTTTCTCAGCAGCAGCCTCACAAACCAGCTCTTTGCACCCAGGAGCTAAACTTCCCCTCTCTGCTAGAAGATTTGCATCACTCATCACGTGCAGCTGGACATCACGGGCTGTCCTCAAACCCCACACCCCTGCGAGCAGACCCTACCCTGTGCTGCTGGCCCTGTTCCATTCTCCAGGACACATCAGCACTGACTTTCTGTGTAGTCCCTCTCTGAATGTCTTTTTTTACTTCCCTGGGGAAAATTTTGCTTTGGTTGCTTCAAAAGTGGATCCCAACTGCCATGGAAAAGTCAGTGGAGAAGCTGTAGGGCTGTAATGCTGTCAGAGCCTGCACGAGCACTGCTCTGGGCTCTCAGGGACACAAGAATGTGCCATAAACAGATGCAAGTGATATTTGGTCATAAGCTCAACAAACATCCAAGTCACACCTTCAAGCCATAGGTTCCCCAGGGGGAGATCATTTGCTATCAGCAGGATGCCTCAGCTTTCACAGGCAGGGAGGGTTTTTGTAAGGTTATCCATGGTTAACTCTTTCACCCTTTCCTGTGCTGCCGTCCTGCATCAGAGGTGCCAGGTGCTTATCCTAAGGATGCAGAGAGGGTAAGGGAAAACTCCCTGGTCTCTGGAGGGGTCGGTGTCTGTTCAGCGGGGGTGGGGGATCCCCAGCCCCGGGGACTCTCCTCCAGCGCCCATCGAAGCCAAGTACTGCACGGTCCCGTGTGGTGCCACGATGCAGCTCCCCAGCAAGCTGCCACCAGCAGAGGGGACTGCAAGACCATTTCACACAGACGTGCCTGGGGAAAATCCACTTTCCAGAGACAGTGAAGCGAGAGTGTTCAGGTAACCTTTTGCACGCACTTACACCGGGTCAATCTCCGGTCAAAACTTAACAAACGCAAGGCTGCAGGTAGAGCTGCGGGGTGTTTCTGCATGCTAATCTTTCAAGCTGCTTGTAATGCAAAGCCCCTATTCTTTCCTAGGAAGAATTAAAAGGCAGAATATGAAATCAGGAAAAATGTAACTTGTAAATGATCCCCTCTAGTTGCTATTCTAAACTTCTGAGCTGGGATCCCTAAAAGTCCCAAGGCTGCTTTAAAAATCATGGAAGGATTTATTTTCATCTCTTTAACTTGTTTTTTAAAGTGCACAGTCTTGAGGGATCCTTTTCTTTCCTTCTCATTCATTATTTCTGCAACCAGCAGAATGAGATATTGCAAGTTTAGTTCTTTCCCCTAGACAAGCTCCTCCTCAAAGCCAGGGGCCCCAGGCCCTGTGGCTCCCAGGTGGATGCTAAACAGAGTGATGGCTGTCGGGAGGAAACTGAGCAAGTGTCAGATTTTAACATACACTGGTCCCCTCTGCTGTATGAAAAGGCAGGGAACACCCATGGCACTTGTTTCAGGCCTTCTTTTGCCGGAGGGGCTGGAGCTGGTGCTCAGGGATTGGAGACCAAGGAGGAAGGGCTGCTCTGTTCAGCCCGGTAAGGAGCCTTCCTTGGCACAGATGCTCTACTTCAGCATTGCAGCTCCCAGCCCCCTCCCAGTGCCTTCCAGTTCTGTCAAATTCACACAAAGTTACTGAATGCAGGATAGGACACAACAGTTAAAAGCTAGGGCCTCACAAATGGAAATGCTGACAGGTTAAGACACCTGGTGTTGCAAGTCCCAGTGGGGAAGTGTGGGTGACCAGCAGGATCATATTCTTGTCCTCTTGGTTTGACCTGATCTTGCTCTGAGGATCAGGGAAGAATTTACTGTTCTTAGACAGAAGAATTTCTTTGCATTGTGGCCAGAAAACAACTGCATATGAAGCTGTTAAGATGTGGCCAGTGTGTCCTGCTGCTCTCAGGCCTCTGAGCAGCAAGATGAAGTGTTACAGAATCCTAAAGGGATTTGGTCATCATGTCAAGACCCCTTCAATGACAGTTTGCTGTGTTGCTTCCCATTTATGCTGTGATGAATTGAGGGTTGGGTTGTTTGTGGGGCTTTTTAACTACTTGATTAATTGCATTTTGGTTTTTACACAGTTATTAACTAATACAAAAATACTAATAGAAAAGGAACTTTCAGCAATTCAAACACTGTCCCAGGAAACACACAAGAAGGGATATATCTTACGCAGCTTATCCCTAATCTTTGCAATCAGCAGTAACAAGCCCTTGTATGTGATGGTGTCAGTGCTCCAAAGGTCTAACAGAGGACTCTTGCCTTGATCGTGGGTGTTAGATGACAAAAGCAAGCAATGAGTGCAGTGTGACTATTCCCCTTTTATAGAAACAGAAACCAAGATACAAGCAAATAATTTTTGAGCATGGATTTAAATGTAGTGAGAATTTTCTGCTTCTGACCAGCTTCTGTTATCTGTAACGGCTGCTGTGTTGGACCTTGTACAGATATATCTTTTCACTCCCTCAGGCAGGGTTATTTTGAAAAAAAATCAAGTAGCACAGATATTCCAGAAGAGCAATTACAGAAAAACTTATTTGGCAATAATTATGCTGGTTAGTGATTCTGCAGAGATGAGGAATTATATTTCAATCTCTGCAGAGCTGGCAACATTTAATCATTATGTTTGTGCTCAATTCCCAGCACAATGAGGCCCTGATTTCCACCTGGCACTTCCAGACACTGTAACATGGCAAATTAAAATGAGTAACACTCTAGAAGTAGATAACTCCTTTCCTGTGCAACCTCTTCTATCTTTAAGCCCACTCATTCTTTCTCTGGCACAGCAGACTCCCTGTTATTTTTAACCCAGTCCTCTTAGGACATCCTTGGATTTTTCCCTAAAAAAGCACCACCTGCCTTTCTGGTTACACTATTTCCCTTTCTCTTTTGTTGTGGGAGCATGTTTTCAGTTGGATAAATCCTCTGGCTGACACAAACGAAGGACTGTCAGGAACATGCATATCCTCCCAGCTCTGAAGGATGCTTTTATTTCCTTCTGTCCCACAGCTGAGCGTTCTCAGGCCAGACTGTGCTGGGTGGCAAAAGGAGCTTCTTGGCCATTCGAGCACTTGACATCTGCAGCTCAGCCTGCAGCCACTCTCCTGGGGACAGCGAGGTTGTTACAGCCCATTTTCACTGTGGCCAGCCCTGTATTAATTATGCCACACTATAATCTTCGGCTGTCTTTGGTGAAGTGCTCTCTCCTTCTGTTATCTAATTGCTTTATTGCCTTATTTTAGAAAGCATAAAATTCAAAAGTGTCCAAATGGGTTATGAATATAGCTGGGTCACCTGATGGGCTCTTCAGCAGGGGTGAATCAGGATCGCTCCAGTTAACAGGGCTCTGCCTAGCAGTACCAGCACGGATCCTGCTCAGCTTTATGGCACTGCAAAGAGATTTCCTAAAAAAATGATGGCTTTAAATCTTTTTTTATCTAAACATACTAGTGACACGCCCGGGGAAATGAAAGCTCTCCCCCTCCTGACTGTAACTCAAGGACAGGTTAAATAAACACATTCCCAGTCCTTGCACCCAAAAAACATCCAAAGTCAGTTACCAACCAACCATGCTCAGTCATTATTGAACCATTATTGAATCATTAAGAAATATCAAAGTCTTATTTTAACATTGTTATAGCCATTGTGGTATAAACTTCAGAGAGACAGTGTCTGTGACTCTCTTTCCACTGGCCACAACTGCTCTGCAGTGTAATCACCTGTGTATGATGAAAAGGGAAACTGAGCCACATTATTTGTTTTGGGGATTTTTTTGTTTTCTGAAAGAAACAGCAGGTTCTGACTGAGCTGAGCTAACCAGGTTATTTCATTAAGTCAAGTGCTCGCAGTTTGCCAGAGCTGGTGGTTTCAAACCTTGATACTGGCGCTAAACTGTGCTTCAGACATCACTGGTGATTTAAACTGCCTGGTGCTAAAGGAGGCAGATCTTTAGGGGACAAATACCAGCACTTTCCAAACAGCCAGCATCTCGTAAACATCTCAAAGCCAAATGAATCAGTCCAAAAGACTTCTGAAATCCTTGCAAAACCTCCCCAGCAATAATTAAGGCAAGAGGAGCAGGAGGCTGAAAGGTTCACTCATTGCTCAAGAGAAGCTGAGTTGGCCCTGCATGAGCAAGGCCCTGCTTGATTGAATTGAAAGCCTCTGTGAAACAGGTCAGTGTTTTGGTCTTTCAGAGCATCTCTTGTGCCCTGGAGCCACAGGAGCCCAGTCCCTCCACAGGCACAGGCACATTCCTGGGTCCTGGGCACATACTCCAGGCATCCGAGAAGGAGGTTGCTGGGGCTTTCACTCAGGGCAGGGAGGAGGCTTTTCTTTTGCTCATGGGCTTGTTTTACTTTTCCTGAGAGTCCACCATGGCAAACACACAGCCCAGGAGCTCAGGCTGCTGGCTGCCTTGCAATGATATCTAATCAGTGTCATTAGCTAATATCCAGAGCTGCTGGAAGACAACAGCAGCTTTGGAAGCACACATTCACGGTGATGGGCTCTCTGCTGTGCTGTTACAATCATAGAACCATTTTGGCTGGAAAAGACCTCTGAGATCATCAAGTCCAACCACAAACCTAACACTGCCACTAAACCATGTCCTAAGTGCCACATCTACATGGCTTTGGTTATCCTAAAATGCAGCAGGCTCTGCCATCCTCTCACTGGTTATCATGCTGCTGTTCAGCTGCTCCAAGAGCCCTTCACTGCCCCGGTGCTTCCTGTTCGTGGAAGATCTCTGCTGGATTTTCTCTGTGATGAGCTGAAAACACAACCCTTTGTAGCTTTCTAACAGGGATCGTCTCACTGAATGTAGTAACTCTCATAGTCGAGCTTTGAACCACGTAACATTTCAATTCTAAGTGGTTTTGACTGAAAATTGGCAAAGAGAATGTACGAATATTTTAGATGGAAGTTAAAGGGCATTAGCCCTGAATAAACCTGTTCATCTGTAGAGAGTTGCTCAGCTGCCTGTGACCAGCCAGGGTGACAAAGCACATTTCTGCAGGAAAAGTAAGACTTGGATGCACATAGCAAATAGCAGCAGGGTATGTCTGACTATAATAAACATACCCTCAGAATGAGTAAATGAAAAAAATCATGGTCTTTGCTAGGCTCACAATGACTTTGCTGTTTTAATGAATAGTGCATCTTAATTACATTTTGATACTTCTCTCAACACAGTGACAATAGGGGAAGCTTTTTTGAGATGAGAAAGTTGGTAGTAAACCACAAGATGCATAATTAATGTGTTATTTCGAGTTATAAAACCCATGGTAAGAAATTAATTTGTTTCCAAAGCAGAGGATTATTTGAGACCCACTGGAAGCAGGCACAGGCATTTCTATCTGCTTGTTGTCACAGCAGGAAGGAGCAGCAGTCTGCAGTGAGTTGAGTCAGGATGTGGATTTAATCCAACTCTTGCTCTCTAGCTAAATCCAGGATTCCTGGTGGGGGACCCTGACTGTGAGTGGAGTCACAGCAGAGCCCAGCGAGCCCTGCCACGAGTCACTTGTCACAAAATCAACATCTTCACGAATCCCACTGCAAACACTTCACTGCTGGGTGCGGTGGGAACCTCTCGACCCAAGGTTACAGTCAACTACGAGTCAAGAAGGTAAAAGAGAGTAGGAGGGAAAAATAAAGCCAAAATATGAGTCAAACCAAAGAGGGCATCTGTTTGTAAGAATTTCTTGAAGAATAGCAGTTGGTGTGCGGCATTTCTCCTCATTGCTGTAAGACTTCAGAAAGTGTATATGGTCAGGATTGGGTGTTACTACTCTAGAGGCAGAGCCTGAATGAGGGGACACCCGTGTGCCAGGATCCTGGGTCCCTCACGCTATGTCCCTCAGCCCGAGGCCGTCGGCCTGCCCTGTCAGTGCCACCTTTCCTGATCGTATACATGAAGGAATATTTAGGGAGAATTTCTTCGCAGAAAGGGTGATTAGGCATTGGAACGAGCTACCCAGGGAGGTGGGGGAGCCGCCGTCTCTGGACGCGGCTCTCGGTGTTCTGCTCTGTCACAGGCNCGGGACCCGGCGGGACCCGGCGGCGGTGCCGCGCTCAGGTGAGCGGCCCCTGGGGACGGGGCGACCCCTGGGGACGGAGCCACCCCTGGGAACGGAGCCACCCCCGGGAACGGAGCCANGATCCTGGGTCCCTCACGCTATGTCCCTCAGCCCGAGGCCGTCGGCCTGCCCTGTCAGTGCCACCTTTCCTGATCGTATACATGAAGGAATATTTAGGGAGAATTTCTTCGCAGAAAGGGTGATTAGGCATTGGAACGAGCTACCCAGGGAGGTGGGGGAGCCGCCGTCTCTGGACGCGGCTCTCGGTGTTCTGCTCTGTCACAGGCTGGACTCGACAATCTCAGAGGTCTTTTCTAACTTAACTGATTCTGTGATTAGCAAAAAGGCCCGTGTTTTCACCCAAGAGCCCGCACCCCAGATGCGCTTCTGGCTGGACACCACACGCCACCGAAAAAGGTTGGGGTTTTGAGTTTTTTTTTTTTCCTTTTTGCCCCAAACCCCGGCGGCCTCCTCGCTCCCCCCCTCCCCTCCCCTCCAT
>VXAD01005473.1:1134667-1236258 GCA_013399195.1 Dicrurus megarhynchus | reverse complement strand
GACGGAGCCACCCCTGGGAACGGAGCCACCCCCGGGAACGGAGCCACCGCACTGCGCCCGCGGGTCTGGGAGGCCCTCGGCAGCCAGCGACAGGTGGCGCGCGGGGGGGACAGCCTGAGGGGACAGTCCACGGACAGCGTCCCGGCGGCGGTGGAGGGGACGCGGGTGGGATCTGGCTGGTCGGCGAGGGTGGGCTCGGGCAGCCGCCGCATCCCCCGAACTGCGGGAGTCGCCGCCGCGGCGCGGCCGGGGGTGCGCCCGGCAGCTGCAGCTCCGGAGGTGTTGATTTTACCGAGCTTAAAAATAAATGGGGAAAAAAAAATAAAATCCTTCTGAAAGCTGGGATTTTGAGCAGTTTGACCATCATGCCAGCCGTCTCTTGCCCTTTTCTCTAGGGGGCAGAGAAGAAGGTAAGAAGTGCGGTGAGCTCCGTGCAGGTTTGTCACGGCTTCCTAACTCTCCTTGCTGCCCTTGGGATCAGCCTGAGCTCCTCAAAGTTTGGGTTTTCTCGTGGGTCGGTGCCTTGGCCTGAGCTGTCCTGCCCTGGCCGTGTCTCAGAGCACGCACTTGGCAGCCAGGCTGGCGTGAGAGGGGCTTATCTTCCTTTCCGCTTACCTTGGCTCTGAGGGACAATAACCTGCAGCTCCGAAAGGCCTGTGTGCTGTGAACAAGGAAAACTGCTGATCCTGCAGAGATAGCACTTTCTTCAGCTGCTCTGATGAAGGTAAAATTACCATCCTGTTGTAGTTGTAACTTAATGGAAAAGGTTTTGTTTAATAGGAAACTGTTGCTTTTCTGTTTACAGTAGTCTGAGATTCCACATTAAGCTTCCCTTCATATGTTAACTTCCTCCCTGTGAGGCATCTCTGGCAGCTTCAGTTTGTTCTGGAGTTTGACATGGGATGGCTTTGAAGTGTTGCTTTTGAAACTGGATAAGGCAAGCAGAGAGCCGCTATCTCAGTTGCTTGAAGAGAAAAACCAAAGCCCTGCTGGGGCTGTGCTCCAACATGTCCTATGCATGGTTTGCTGTGTGAGCCCTGTGCTTGGGCTGGAGTGCCTGGTGTGAATGGGATTAAACTTCAGGCAGAGCAATAAATTTGCTTTCCTGGGCTTGCTCCCTTGGCTTTTGCCTGGAGAAGGTCAGATCTTAGCAACCAGGAGCATAAGCACCAGGCTTTTATCGTTCCAGCGAGGAGTTCAGGCATGTCATGGTTTGGTATGGTCTGAATCTGGATTTCAGGTCACAGTAGGTGCCAGGCCACCAGGTCCCAACAGGTTTCTTTCCTTGAGGGAAGCTGTGTTCGCTGGCATGAAGTGCCTTCTGCCTGGGGCTGTCTCCAGCTATTTCTCCTTGGGTTTGGGATGGCTCTTGTGGGTCGGAGTGGGGTATATGTGAGTGCTCCCAGGACAGCTCAGAGAAGGTGGGCAGAGCTGCTCATCCAGGTGCTTCTAGAGCGAAGCTGCAAGGGGCCCTTACCTGTCCTGGCACTGCCCCAGAGAACAGTGAGTTTCCCCATCCCTTCACACAGCCAGAAGGTGCTGTGCTTCTGCCATGGCTTTCAAAGCCTGTGCTGCTGCTCTGTGCTCCCTAACGAATGTGTTCATTAAGTCCTAAGTGTCTTTTCCTGATACAATTAATTGTCCTTGCACTAACTAGACTTTCAAGGCCCAGCTTTCTTTTGCTGGGAAGGGGTTGTGGGATTTCCCTTCCCTTATGGGCTCTTGCAGGGTGGCTGCAGTAGGAATGTCCTCAGCCTGCAGCAGAGGGGATGTCTGGAAGGATGGTGTGGCAGTGCTCTGTTTGCTGGAGCAAGAAGCACTATTTAGGCAGTGGTCACCACACAAACTTCTGTGGTTTAGACCTTGGCTGGGCATGAAGAGGTGGCACTGTGCTGTGTCCCTGTGCTTCAGCCAAGGCTCTGCTTGTGGAGTGCAGCATCTCTTTTTGCTGATACTTGTCCCCTGAAGTTACTGAAGGGTGTATTAACCCCGTATTTGTGCCAGTATTAACCCCGTATTTGTGCCACTTTCTCATGAACTGTGGAAAGAACAGTTCTGTCTGAAAGCCACATCCTCTGTTCAGTGTCAATGCTGGCCTGCTACCTAGGGACAGGGGAAGGAGAAACTTCATTTGTAAGAGGCTTCAGGAAAAGGCTGAGGTTGCTGGATGGCTTCTAGCAGGGTGGTTTGGATCTCCAGAGGAGGTATCTGCCTGGCTGAGGGGCAGAAAGGATAAATACAGGCACGCCAAGCTAGTGGAGAAGGGATGTGTGTTGGTGAAGAACTCGGTGTGAGGATTTTGTCAGTGCTGGAGCTGTGGAAGGCGGTTTGGTAGGATCTGAAATCAATATGTCCAATTAGTCTGCCTTGGGAACATGCCTGGAGAGAGGATACCCTTTAGTGCCCTAAAGCACAGGTGGATGATGGGCAGGTGCAGTGTTGGTGGGTCTGTTCAGCTGCTCAAAGCCCTGACAAATGCTGGGTGTAGGGGGAGGCAGGGTCTGCCTACGTGGGAGATCTCCCTTGGCTCCAGGGCCCTGTGGGGATGCTGAGTTAAGCAACACAAGTAGGTGAAAGGTGGGAGGGAAATGGTTTGTGTGAACTCAGCAGCAGAGCCCAACTTTGGGCAGCTGTGGTAGGAGCTCTCCTGAGTGGGAAGGAGGATGGGGAAGCAGGGCTTTTGAGTGGGTTTGTACCTCTGACTTCTGCTGCACAGCCTCTGGCAGATGCTTTCTGCTACTCAGCCCTGCCACTGCTGCAGCTTGGCAGGTGGAGAGGGAGGCTCAGGAAGCTGAGCCATCCCTTTGCTGAGAAGGAGCAAGGAAGCAAGGTACCCCTTCATCTTTGGGATGAAAGCAAGGCCTGAGCAGTCAGTGTAAAAGCCAAGTACAAAGTTGGTATGAGATAAAATGTTGTGTCTTAAACTGTAGCAAAGCAGACCCCTCTGAGGACAACCTTGTGAAAATTATTCTTCTTATGTCTTTGTCTTCATGGTCGCTCCTCTGATTTTCAGTTGTTTTGGGGTTTTTTTTGGGGGGGTTTGTTTGGTTGGTTGGTTTCTTTGGGGTTTTTTTTGGGGTGTGGGATGTCACTTGCTTTAAGAAACAAACATCCAACGTGGAGGAAGGTGACCCAGTCACCAAAAATCTGTGGTTGAAAAAGGAATGTGTGTGGCTGGCTGTGGAAATGATTGAAGTGTGCAAAGCAATTGTTAACATAATGCAGTCATCGAGGCAGGTCTGAAGATTGGTTAGAGATGTCTGTGATGGATAAAGTATCAGGTACAGCCAGTGAATGAATGATACCAAAAAATGTCACGTGGTCAAGCATGCTCTTTTAATTAAGACAGTGGTTAAGCTTAGCATGGTTGGAGATAAGTGTCTGAAACCTTCTAAAGAGAACAGATCCTGATAACTGATAAATTGGAGAAGGGTACTAATCTGAAAGATGATGGTGGGAAGGAGCTACAGTGATTTTCATCCATGTGTGGGAGGGTGGCTGCTGACTTGTGGTGGTGGGTGAGATGTGAGTACATGTGTTCCAACTCTTCAGAAACAAAGATGTTTCTCAGGCTTGTGTACTTGGCCACAGGTGGTGACTCTACGGAATGAGTCCTTAATCACAGAAAGACATTAATGACTTTGTCATTAATGCTGAGGTGCAGTCAAGGGTGGCAGAACCTGCAGTTCTAACTTGCTTAGGAATTTGCAGAGTGCATTTCTTGGTCACTTTTTCTACCGGTTTAAGTTTTTAGAAAGATTTTCCTGTTTCATTGTTGTCTTCAGTTTTATTATATATTTTATATATTCATACCTATTTTATATATTAAATATTCAGTTTATTTTATTCTTTTGGCACAAGTGATATGGATAGAAACAGAGGGAGAAGCACAAATGTCATATCTATCAAGTACCTGACACTGGAGAAATTTTGTTAGTTGTTTTCAGGTGCTGGTGTCCCTGGATGGGGAAGTTGTCCTGAAAGCCCAAACCCTTTTGAGGACACAGCTTCTTGGTGGGCTGAGGCTGGCAGCTCAAAGGGAGGGCTGTCCCATGGCAGCCGGGAGCTTCATATCCCACAAAGCTGCTGGTTTAGGGAGTGAACCTGGCCGAGTATGAACCCTTGTATTTTATTTCTTGATGGCACCCAGTGCATGAGCTGAGTCATGCTTTGTGCATAAGGTGTGGTTTGTTGAGGACTTGTTTCTTTTGGGTTGCTGCCCTGGGCAGGCATTATTTTTGGGTGAGTACTGCTGAAATGGTTGTAGTTCTTTTCGCTAGAATCTGTGTGGGATTAATTTAGGCTGCTTGTGTCTGGGGTGATTTCAGTGTTTCTGCAGAGTGGTGGCTGTGAAATGTTGTGATGAATTCTTCAGTATTGTTCAGAGAGTTGATGGTGAAGTTGTTAGCTAGTTAACAGTGACTGCTCTAATTATTTTGGTGTGAGTGTAAACAGCAAGGCTGTGATGTGCTGGAGTAGCACTTGGATATGTGTCTTTCTGGGATGCAGACATGCTCCTCCTTTTCCCTGTCCTGTGTTGTAGTCTCTGCAGAGCAGCCGTGTGTGTGCCTTGGACAAGCAGGAAAGCCATGGAAGTCCAGCTTTCCTTTCTGCTGGTACTGGTGCTGAGTGGCAGCTGCTTCCCTGAGGGCAGTGGAGCCAAATTCATGGCCTCTCTTTTTGTGCTGCCTTCTGCAATTCTCTGTCTCCAGCAGTTTCCACTCACTCACACCAGTTTAAGTGAGGACTATGTCCCATCCTTTTTAGAGCTGCAGAGCAGAGATGGGGCAGAGGGGTCTGTATTAAGCACAGAGCTCTGTGCCAGGGTGGAAGAGAGCAGATCCCTGAAGGCTGCAGTTCCTCTGCAATGTCCCATGAATATTTTAGGGGTGTGCTGATTGTTTTTCTCAGCCAAGTGACACTGTGATTTTGTGACCTTGTGAGGACAGAGCATTAATGACACATTTTGGATGTATGTTAAGTCTCTGCTGCCATGAGGAAACTTCAGGGCAAGACTCCTGACTTTGCAGAGCTGTGCAGATAACATTTTCATCAACTTCAGAGGAAAAAAGTCTTAATTGGCATTCTCACTTTACAGAGGTTCTGGTATGGCTGTTGAACTCTAGGCATAGAAGCAAGTCCTACAGACCCATGAGGCTTTCAACTAGAGAAGAAATTTGATATCTAGGATGTTAAATTAGGACAAAGAAGAGTCATTCAGTTGTTTCCTGTGGCTACAGATTCCCTTGGTAAACTGGAACTCCACAGACAGACCCAAAAACTGAGTTCTTAGCATGGGTGTTAAAACTAGGGGCTCAGTTATGGTGGGAAAAGGAGGAATAAAGTGCTGAGGAAACCCAGGCTAAATAACACCTTCTGAGGATGTGTTAGTGTTGTATTTGTGACTGATTGGGACTGAGGTGAGAGTGTGAATCAGTGGTACCAAGGGGTGTGAGATGATCCTACCCGGTGACCTGGACTGCAGTGCCTGTGACAGTTCAGCACTGTGCTGGAGCAGTGCTCCCAGTCAGGTGCTGCTGTTCTCCTCCTGGTGTTCCTCAGCTGTGCCTCTGCTGCAGAGATTGGTCACAATTTTGTCTTGCAGTCTTGTGAGTGCAGCAGAGCTTGCACCACCCACTCTGTAGTTTGTCGTGGTTTTGCTTTGCTTTTGTAGAGTGTATTTATTAACTCAAAGTCTATTTTGCTGTCATGAGAGACTTTATCGGGGGTGTCTGTCTCTTCTTCCCCTCTCCCGCTCTAGGCAGTAGTTCAGATTTCCATTCTGTAGAACAGAAGCGAGTCCTAAAACCCCAAAAGAGCTGATGAGGTTGGATTTGCTGTACACAAATAACATGGGCACAGCCCTCTGAAGCCCACAGTTGGAGGCTGTCACATCCACAGCAGATAAAGCTGAAGGAATTGAGTGGCAGCAGGAAAAAAAACAAGCCAGCACAGCTTTGCAGAGTACTGTGTGCATGTGTGTACCTACCTGAGGCTGGCTCTAATTATCACAGCTCCCACGCTGTCCTGCTGTTGCATCCAGCTCTGTCGAAGTTACTCTCAACTACCTCCTGCCTTTGTGCTTCCTCGCCATGGTACTGGCAACACGCAGGCATTGCCAGAGCTTTTCTGCTGCCCCTGGACCTCCTCATGTGCTGGATGCAGCTGGTGGCCTTAGTCTGCTCTGCTGCTCTAATCCTCAGAGAGAATTTGGGATGCTCAAAGGGACCCTGCCTAAAGAGGGTCTGTAGCTGTTGCTTCATGCTGGGTATCTGCTACCAGACCCGCCCTCTCCCTCATTCCAGCTCAGCCCATGGAGCCTTGACTGTTTGTGGACAGCAAGCTGGAAGATGTGTGAGCTGCCTCCTCATTAGGAGCCTGGCATGGATGTGATGTGAGGATGAACTACAGCTCCACTGGGGAAGGACGCTTCCTTCCTGCAGCGTGTGAGAAGTGATTGATGGTAGCATGAAAGAAAAAGGATGGATTTTCCTCTCAATGAGTGGAGTGCTGCCTTGGAAAAGTGTATTCTACTGCTTCAGAGCTTCCTCCCCTGTCTTTTGTCATTGCTTACAGATCAGTGTGGATGAACTGGGAGGCAAGGAGAGAGAACTGGGTTTGGATACTGGTGATATACAGAAGGTGGTAACCCTGTGCCAAAGAAACCAAGGTACTTGAAAGGCAGTAGGACCTGGTGCAGTGTTCCTATGACAAACTGTTACAGTACACATGTGGAAGCCAACCACATAAATGAATCAAGTCTTAATTTTGACACTTCCTAACACCTGGTTTTGGAAATGCTGTCTGGGTAGTGCTGTTTTGGGATATTATTTGTGCTGGAACCAAGGATTTGGGTCTGCTTGCTATTGGTGTGCCTACTTCAAGTGGCAGTATGAGGACAGGAAATTCATCTGCTGACCTCTCACTGATGAGGTGCTTTGATGCTGAAATCTGGATTGACCTTTCTGTAGCTGTCAGGCAGCTTGACTGACAAAGGTTAATGATGTCTGAGGTGAGCAGGCACAGTGTAAAACAGACCTGAGATGAGTCTTTTAGCCCTTCTGTGTCAGCACCTCACCCCCAGGCTGAGAGATGGCGATGGAAAAGTGAAAGATGTCCAAGTGCAGATTGTTAGGCCAGTGCTTGCTGAGTGCAGGGGGAACAGAAACGTGTTCCCTTAGGGCTGGGGTATGGGGTTACTGCATGAGCAGGGTGTGATCTGTTGTAACAGGGAGAACAAAGTCCTCTGGCTCAGCTTGTCCTGTGGTAGCGGGCATGAATTTTGGTGTTCTTAGCTGTGTTATTAACGTGCACTTCCAGGTTAGAGAGATCAGGCATCTCTTCCAGGGTGCTTCCACACTCTGATCAGACTTCTGCTTTGTCCTTTCTCATGCAGTTTGATGTGAGCAGCGCTTGTAATTTGCCTTGAAGAATAGTGAAAAGGCATGTTTTATTCATAGCAATTGCTGGGAGTCCATTCCTTAATGCCAGATAGATTGATTTAAGTCTGAATGCAGAATGGAACTGGTATTTTTGGTTAATTTTCAGAGTTTGCTGTTTCCAAGGAGCTGAAAAGTGTCTCTGCTCCACCTGAATGCCACTGGATCTGTCTTCCATGCAGAATGATTATCACAGATGCAAGAGGGAAATATGAGATTGTCCCACCTGTAGGAACTGGTTCTTCTGTGGCACATCCTCTCAGCCACCGAAAAGAATGAAAGAGCAAAACCAATACAGCTTTCCTTGTGCTCATCCAAACATCTGCCTGCTTGCCTCATTCTTTATGGTGTTAAGAGCATAAACTTCACAGCAGGGACCAGCATTTTCTCTGTGCAGCATCAGGCCCAGGTGATTGCAGTGTCTGAAGTGCCACAGTAACGGAGAATAAGCCTCCGGATCTGAGCCAAAAAATGGCAGATGCTCTGGGGATGCACAGAGCATTTTGTTATCTAAAGAGAAGTCTTCTATTTGACCCCAAAAGCAGCATGTTGCTGGGCTGCCTTTGGTTCCATGCCTGCCCAGTATCCCGGGGGAAGCCCCTTCCCCTCATCCCCAGGGCAGTCCCTGGCCCTCACTGCCCTCCCTTGCTTGCTCCATGCAGTGGGTGCACCAGCCTCCTGCTGATGCCATGGCTGCAATGCCAAGGGATTGTCGAGGTTTTGCTGTGAGCTAGATGAAACCACCTGGATTCATTGAGGGTGTTTTGTGGTTGCTGCAAAGTGCTGAGGGTCTCATTCCACTAAGGTCTTGTGGAGGAAATGAGACCCAGAGTCTTAAATATTCCATGCTCTTTAGGTATGAATAAATTTTTCCTTGCCCTGAAACCTTCTCCTGCTGTGAAATCCATTCCAATCTCTTTGTCTAAGACAATCAATTTCCTTCCTTTCCTCTCTCCTCCCGTGCCCCAGCTTTTATTAAGCTAGAAATGTGCTGACACTTCACCATCAAACTGATTAGGGAGCTCTGCAGAGTATTTTTGCAAGTTGTCAGCCTAGCTGCTTGCAAAAGAAGGGGAAGATGGCTCAGAGTTGCTCATCTCCTGGGGAATTTGGTTTTCCTAGCTGATGGCTTTCTGCAAAAGTGTCTGACAGCCCTGTCCATGTCCTCGTCTACCTGTTCCCCTCGAAAGGAAGGGCATTGTAGTGTTTTAATACATTTATTTTGGCAGTGCTCCCTCCTGTGTCAAATCCCTGTCCCACCATACACGTGTACTGACTTGAGCCTCTCTGGAGTTGTCCCTTCCACTGTCACGTCCCACAGATTGCTCGGTGCCTCTGCAGTTCTTGTTCTCCTTTCTTGGCGAGGAGCCTGTGCCTCACACTGAACCCCTTCCTGCTCCGCTTCCCAGGAGGCTGAGCTGTCCAATATAGGAGTTGTTTAGTTCCTATGTGGAATTGCTGCAGTAACCTGAATTGGTGGCAGGTCTGGCTCCTCAGGGGCCCTGTGTTTTCCCAGAGCAGGTACAGGTGACTGCACTATTTGGGATGGACGGAGCTGAAGCTTATTTGGACCTGACAGTTGATACCTTGAAGCAGAGTCATCCCAGCCACTCCTTAATTGCTGACATTGAGAGACACCATTTCCAGCAGCAACTTGGCTGTTCCAAAGTCCTTGACCTCCTCTGAACTTCTCCGTGGCCCTGGTATCTCCCAAGCTGAGCAGTGCTGGTAGTTGGAAAGTTTGAGCCAAATAACATCAGCTCTTCTGATGTCTTCCAACCTAACAGTACCTGGCTCTTCCTGCCCTGCACAGCCCTATCCCCTGGCTAGACAGTCCTGTGGAGATTGACCAGAGCCAAAGGATTTGTGGGGATCTGCTGAGCAGCTCCTGGAGGCTGGCAGGAAGCCAAGAGCTGGAGCACAGGCTGGTGATCTGGAGGGGGCTAGGAAAGCCTGTCCAGAAGGGACTCTGAAGGTCCTCTGAGGTCGCTGTTAAGTCTGAACAGCCACAGCATCACACAGTTGGAACCTGACTGCAGAACCTGGAGCCTTAAAGGTTGTGACAGGGAAAGGAACAAAACACCCCTCTGTCGTGCCCCTGGGCTCTATGGCCTTGGGAATCCACATCCTCCTTGTCTTGTTCCTGTGCACAGCTGGGACTGCTGGGAACACTGTTGGATGTCACTGGGACCAGCTGAAGCCAGTCAAGGACTAAGTGTGAACCAGCAAACTCTCAGAAGCAAACCAGTTCCTTTACTTTGGAAGCTTCAATGGGAACACCTCCTAGGCATTGGGGAGGGTGGTGCTGATGCTGATGAAAGCAGATTCCTGACTCTAATACCAGATGGAATGCAGCTGTTGCTTCGTGTGAGAAGCTGGAAGCCTTTGGGTTCCCCATATCTCTCACAGGTGCTGGGAAGCAGCTGCTCCTTTTGTGGTGCCAGGCAGGTCCTACATCCAGCTCTGCAGTGTGTTAAACCAAACGTGCTCTGGTGATTTGGCTGGGCAGAGTCTCCTGCCAAATTATTTGTTCTGGCTACAATTGTGTCTGCTTGGAAACTTGTCATTTTCTAGCCTTTCAAGACCACCTCCCAGAGAGCATGGGAATTGTAAGTATTTAGACATATAATAAGAATGATGTAATTAAAATCCTTAATTTTATTTTTCTTGTTTGAGTGTAATTCCTTTGATTTAAAGGGTGGTAGTAGCTAATTGGATTCTGGGCCAGACTTGCACAGGCAGCCAGGGGGAAGGGACTGCAAATGAGTCTAGCCAGGAAATTGCACATTTAAATATAGTTCTTGGTAGGGTCAGCAAAACACCCAAGGGACAAATTAAGAGTAAAATTTCTGCTGTAATGTGTTCATTTAGCTGCAGACATCATCTTAAGAAAAACAAGGAAGCTTGGGAGCAAGAGGAGCAAATTTCAGGGTAGATGTCCCATCTGCAGTGTTCTGCTGCAGGTCTCTCATAGGCAAGTGCATCCTTCTCCTGGCTCTGGGCTGTCTGGTACATTGGCTGATCCCAAGAAGAAACCGCTGAAGGGATTTTGGGGTTTGTGGGTGTTAGTGGCTTCACTGGAGGATGGAAATCCACAGTTCACATAATGGTGTGGGGCTGCTACTGCTGTTACCAGCTTTGGCACAGATCATCTGGATCACACTGTTCATCAGGTGGAAGGGAGATGGGACCAGCCACTACCCATTGCACTGTTTGGGTTAATGGGGGACAGCTTTCCCTGTGAGGCTGCTGCCTTCTTCCCAGATGGGTGGCTGGGATGGTGCATGCCACTCCCATGGGTCCTGACCAGTATCTCTGAACTGGCGTTCAGGAATGTGACTGGAGTCTGTGTCAGGAGGTGGATTCAGCCTGGAAAAAAAAAAAGAATTCAGGGAATTGAAGCACTGGGTTTGTCCCTTTGGAAATCTGCAGCCTTGTGTTTTTCCTGTTGGGACCCGTGACCCTTTCACAGATGGACAAGGTCATTGTCCCTGCTGGGGACCTGTGTGAGGAGAACAGTGAGGAGTAAGCAGCCAAAACCCAGGATGCAGGACATGGAGCACATCTGGAGTAACCCCTGGCTGAAAGCCAGCACTGCTTTCGAGTCTGACTAACAACATTAATTTTTCAGCCCTGCTTATCTCTTGATTTAGGCATAGCTCAGCCCATGTGCAGAAGAGCTCCCCTACTACTTGATGGCACTTAGGGAACAGTCTGAGTTAGTCCTTGGCAAGTGTAATTTCCCCTTAAGGCTGAGGTAAAGAAATGTTGCTGGTGATGGGAGATGCAGAAGAGCAGCTTGTTTTATGTTTCCCAGGACCTCAGACCCAGCTCTTGGTGTTCCCTCTTTCATTTTGACTGTGTCCCCAGGGGAAGGCCACGTGCTCAGGGAGGGAGGCAGAGCTTGTCGGGATTGAAGCCTGATTCCACACCCTTCCTTTCTCTGGAGAGCTGCAGACCTGTTCACTCTAGCTGATAAGATTCCACAAAAGCTGGGGGTCATCCCACCTCGCCTGCAGTGTATCAGCTGGAGGGAGAGCTGCCTGGCTGCTGGTCTGCAGGTGTGACCACTTGCATTGTGCATCACTTGTTTTGTATATTCTAATTAAATTATTATTAATTATTTTCTTATTTTTCTATCCTATTAAACTGTTTTTATCTCACCTCACAAATTTTACGTTTTTTTCCCCTCAGTTCTCTCCCCCATTCTCAGAGAGGGATCTTTGAGCAAGCAGCTGTGTGGTGTTTACCTGCCTGCCAAGTTAAACTACAACATTTAAGCTCTATTTTTAAAGCCTGCTTTGATTCTAAGCTCTTTGAGCCAAAGCTTGCCTTTCTTACAGCATTAAGCACAGTGGGGCAGGCAGTGAGCTCTCTATTAATTGATGCTGTTGCCAGCCTATTGAAAAGTTGTAATAACGTGGCCAAATTTTTAAGTGTGGTCTAAGCTTTCCACCTGGATGTCAAAAAGGGAAAGCTAATTACAGTGTGAACCAGGGAGAACAGGCTGGCTGGAAGGAAATGTCATTAAGGTTCTCCTCAGGTGCCAGGTCAGCCCATGTCAAATCACAGCTGCCTCAACCTCTAAATTTCTTCCTCCTTCAGTTAAATTGCTACCAAGTGATTTCTTGCAAGTGTAACCACCTTTTAGAACAAGAGAATGAAAACTGGCTGTTTTCTTTAAATACAAACAATAGAGGCTGGGCTGGGACTGCAGAAGCAAATAGAGGAGGGCAGTTTCTTCCCTGGCCCTGTAGCGCTGTACAGGAGCCTGTGTTGGCTTCTGCTGACCCTGGGTTGTGGTCACGGGCCAGTGGGGGTGTGTGTGTGGTTTATCCTCTCTGACACCGTGTGGAATTGGTGCTGGGATGCCTGAACTCCCCTGTTTGTCTGGCAGGTGTGGCACAAACAGTGCTTCCTGCACAGGGCTTGTCATGCTGCAGAGCTCGATTCCCTTCAGTGTTGTGGAGACTGAAAAAATAGCTTCAAATTGGTTGTAGACGAATTCAGAGATGTTCTGTCAGGGCTCCCTGAGTGACTGCTTGAAGCCAGGAGGTGCTGTCAGGAGGCCAAACGCTAAAGTTTTCCTCATTATCATAACTATTTTTAAGCTCTTAGTTTCTGCAGCAGCACTCCTCCCAACATCCACTGCTGGCCACTGTTAGAGACAGAAATCAGGGCAGGGTGGATACATGGCTTGACTCAGTATGGCTTTTCCTATAAATGATCTTCTGGCTTGTTTTTTAGAAGCTCTTGACCTACATCTCAAACTTGGTGCTAGTTCAGGAAGGAACAGCAGTCACGGTTCCATAATGCACATATGGGGAGAATTACATCTCTTGCAGCTCCCTCTCAGCATGGAAGGTCTTGGTGTCAGCCAGGGCCAGGTAGGACTAGAACCGTGTAAATCAGAGCTTTCTGTAAAAAAAAAAAGTTTATTTAATCTGTTTTCCTTCTGAAATGAGACCCTGTGTGAAAGGCAAGCTGGATACCTGCTGTGCATCTGTCTGTCAGTCCCATCTCTCACTCTGCCATCCATCAGCTTCTGGAACTTTTGTCCTCCTGTACTCAAGTGTCTTGCAGTGGTTAGGGCTGCAAGGATTTGTTACAAGTTTTCAAGGAAATGGATGTCCAGGTAAAGGGGGAAGATGTTATGGTAAGGGAAAAGTGAGGGGCTCCAGTCATTACTTCTGCTCATACCAGGACAAAGTGGCTTATGCTGCTTCTCTTCACCTTCTCTCACCTTGATGGCTCTTTCCTGCCATCATTTTGATGCCATTCTTTCCCTTTTCCTGCCCTTGATGCTTGGTCCTGGAGGATCCTTGTCCTGTGACCACTTCTGAGGCTGAGCAGGGACTGCTCTGATTCAGGGCTGGGCTGCTGGCAGAAATTTGGGTTATTTGGAGAAGCAATGGACAGTGGTGGTGGGGTGTGCGAAGACCAAGCCTCAGAGGTACTGCATGCTCTCTGTGGTGGAGCAGAGAGCTTGGGGACACCTTGGATGTCCAAAATACAGGTAGGTTGCCTGATCACAAATTATACAGAAACCTGAACCCTAAGAGAGCTTAGAACCCTTCACTGCACTGCCAGCAGGCTCACTCGGCTCATTCACATGATGCCACATGGCCACGGCTACACTAATTTAGTTGGTGTCACTTTTCATCCTCTAGGATGGAACATGGTCCATATGGGACTGTGGTCCTGAGCCTTTCTGAGACCATTTTCCCCTTTAAAAGCTCACATGGGAGCTCCCACAGGACACAGAATTTGTAGTGCTCTCTTTAACACTTCTTCATCCTCCTGCAGTGTTGAACCCTCTTGCACAGAGGGAGGAAGCTGCTGTGTTTTGAGGTCAGGGTGAGCCAAGGAGTGCCAGATGAAGGCATACATTTATCTTGATGTCTTAGATCACAAACCATTGAAGCAGTTGGTGGGATGTTTGCATGTGGGTAAGGAGTGGGCAAATGCAGTCTGACTCGAGTGCTGGCTAATAAAGAGTCTAGTACAGAAAATAAGATCCTCAGAGGAGATTTAATAACTGGGGAGAATAATTGTAAAGTACTTCAGAATATTAACCAATGGCTGAATGTATCTAATTAGCTTAATGAAGCTGGGTGGTTGGGTTCTTTTTTAATCAAACAGATGGGCAAAACATTATGCACAAAAAAATGAAATCTGAATACAATGAACACATTTAATTAACAAATAAAAGACAGAGAAAGGGTTTGTTTTTCAACTTGAGAAGTGAGAGCTTCTACTGCACCAAATACTCAAAAAAGAGCCTTAAATGTCATGGTGTCTTGAAAATCTTAGATAGTTACAATTATTGTTTGCAATGACTTGGGTGTTTGAGATGGGGGGTCAGCCTGGGGCTGGCTGCAGCTGCGGGCAGGTGAGCGGGTGCTGGAGGCAGCGATGCATCACCAACCCCACAGTACTGCAGAGCCACGAAGCAATCCCTGGCTGCTGGTGTGGGCTGTCCCCAAGGGCTCACACACTGCTTAACCCCCTGCTCCAAAACCTTTTCCCTGCATGTCGGTGATCACCTCTGTTGTGCAGAAGGAGAAAGCCAGGACTCCTGGGTTAAGCAGGGCGTGAGGTCAGTGTCGAACGCATGGTGCTGGTCACGGTGTGCTCAGTGTTCAGGAGACCTGTGGAGCATTTCCCTGCTGGCCTGAGCTTGTGCCATCGTGTGTGCAGTTGCTGCAGCCACCCACCTGTGATGCTGCTGGCCCCAGTCAGGGAGATCGATTCCCACTGCTGGTTTCACTGGCCTTGCTGCAGCGCAGGCTCCCGTCCCTGCTGCTGCCCAGTACAGACACAACTCCTCTGCTGTCTGTCTGGGCCACGGAAACCTGGTGCAAATCAATGCCTTCCCCCTCCAGACGGGAGGCTCCTCTCCATACAAGCCTTGAGTGCTTATGTAAGTGTAAAATACAGAGCTGTGATATCAGTCTTGCCAAGGCTGGGAGTGTTTACTCCAGCCTAATAAGCTGAACAGGCCATTTTGATATTAAGCCTATAATAATAACACCTTGTAGCTAAAGAGTGTGTTTTTCCCCATTGGTGGATTACTCAGCCCTTTTCTTTTGAGGCAGTGTTTAACAAAAGCAGAGACTTTCCCAGACTGTGTTTAATTAAACACAGCTCGGAGATCTCTTAATTTTAGTGCTGTGGCGATGTTGCTCTGCAGTCTCATCTCCAGGGCAGTTGGAAATGGAACTTGTGCTCTGCCAGTGCATGGGCTGGGCAGGTCACTGTCCCCTGCCCAGATGTACCTGTCCAGATGTGCCCAGTGGTGTGGAAATCCCAGAGGGGTTCACATTTGTACTGACGCACAGGCTCCAGCTGCTTTTGAAGCTGAGCAGGGGCTTGGTCTGAGCTGTGTGGCCCACGCAAGTGGCAGCTCAGCCAACATGCTTTATGCTACAACTAAGATTTGGGGTCCTAATTTCTGCTTGCTTCCTTTCTTGGTTGCTAATGTAGCTATGGGAGCATTTTGAGTGCAATGGCCTGGTTATCAACAATTACATACAAAGTGAAAGCTTTAATTTGAAGGCTCCTCATTTCTGCCTTAGGAGGTATCGGTGAGCAGATGGTGATATGCTCTGGGTTTGCTTATTCTTGCAGATTATTTGCCAGATAATTTTTCTGACTAATCCTTTGGCCCATAGACTGTTTATAAACCTGAAGTCAGGTTTCGGGTAAAAAAACTCGTGTTTGCAAATTTTAAAATCTGTTCCTGTGCTGGCTTGCTGATGTCACTGTGAGCGGGAGACTGTTCTCCGAGTAGCAAATGCCCTCTGCACCACGGGAGAGAGGCAGCTCCTAAAGCAGAACCTCCTTCCCAGTGACAGGACGGCAAGAAAAACCTTCATGCCTCGTTTGGGGATTATTTTATTTTAAAGCATGATATGGCTGAAGTCCTAACCCCAGCATCAGTACTATCATACTGAGCTCCCCTGACGTCACATTGCTGTTTCAGGTGGCGTGGTAAGGAGGCACTTCTGCTGCCACGGAGTTTGTGTCTTGTGCAGGTGATGCTGCATAACCTGTGCAGAGCAGAAGTTGGGGGATTTGCCTGTATATGGCTGGGCAGGACTGCATATGGGCTGGTAGCAGTACTGCTGGGGGCTCTGCAGCCACTGGCACAGCTCGCCCTGAAAAGTGCTGAAAGGCTGTGGTGATATTGTTGTTGTTATAGCTATTATTATTATTGATATTATTATTACTGTTATTATTACTATTGCTATTATCATTGTAGTTGTTATTGTTTCCCTCTCATCTCTTACCACTTCTACCTTTTAAAAAAATTAGTCCTTTGGATGTCTCTGGAGAGCTGGCAGTGGTAACTGCCTGACTGATTTATTCTGGTGTTTTAACATTTACTGGATTTACATAACAGCCAAACAATCTGTTTCAGGAGTTTAATATAAACCCAGCTCTAGTGAGTCACATCCATGCTAGCAGTAATGCAAAGAGAGGCAGCTGGGGGAGTGAGGGGGTGACTTTTCTGGGTTTCTGCATGGGAATATCTGGCTGCCTGAAATATCTCTGACACCTCATAGCTGAGTGATGCTGCCAGTTCTCCTCTGCCATCAGGGATTTGTTCTCAAACTTCAAAAGAGCAGTGGGTGCATCACATCAGTGCTTCCATTGCTGCTCCCAGCTGAGTCTGGGGGCTTTTCCAGAGCTCTCCAGGCACTGCTGTGTGTCCCTGGTACTGCACAGCCCCACTGTGTGTAAATTACCTTTACACGTATGTGCGTGCTTGAAGGAGGGAGCGTAGCTATGGGAGCAGCAAGATGAAGCCTGTAGAGATTTGCTGTTTGCCTTTTGAATTCAAAACCACGTAGCTTTTGTTTGTGCCAGACTTTGTGGGCCTGGTCCCCCAGACACACAGATCAGAACAGCAGCAAGTAGGGTGTGGATGTGCGCCAGCATTTCTGTGCCAGCATTTCCACCTGGGGTCTGGTGACCCAGGTGCAGGTTCTGGGCACAGAGTTTGAGCCCAGCCAGGTGAGAGCTGGCCCTGTGCCCCTGGGCAGCCACAGCAAAATGTTGGAGCTGTAGGGGACTCCCTACCCAGGCAGAGCCAGGTGAGCAGGGCTTGTTCCTTGGGGACAGCAGGAGAGAGAGCCATCAGGACAGTTAACAGCAGGGATTTCCCAAAGCGTGGTGTGTAAGGTGTTGCCTCAGGTCCTGTCCAGGCAGTGTGACTTTGGGATTCCCTCAGTTGTCTCCTACAGTTGTTTGAACACAGCAAATCTTTGGAGCAGGTCTGCCATGGGCAGCCTATCCCTTCCTGCTCCAGGGGCTCTGTCACCTCTGTGCTGGTGGGGTTGTAATGTGGCTGAGGAAAGTGGGTCTCTAACTTGAGTTGTCACTTTTGAAAATCCCAAGCAAGATCCAGCAGGGTTGGAACAGCCTGGTTTTTGTTGCTGCCTGTGATGGAGGTCGGCTGTTCAGCTAAGCAAGCGCTTTTCTTGCTGCAGCTTATTTGAATTCTTGTCTTCAGAATGGAAAATAAATGCTGGCTGATGAGATCTATTACAGCACTAATTTTAGAGCATGCCAAACAGTAGGAAATTGTTTTCAATTTTCACTCTCATTTCTCCTTTATTTCACCCCTCCATTTGTGAAAATTGCCTTTGTCATTCTTCTAAGTGCCCAGTGATGTCCCGCTCACTGATATATTCAGGCATTCTCCTTCCAGCCCTGTTTTCTAATATTTCTTTGTTCAGCCACTTGACATTGCTGTTAGAAGAGCTCTCTCCAGGGCGCAGGCAGCAGTGCTGGCACGATGCAGGCACCGAGTGCTCAGGCAGCTGGTGCGAGATGCCAGCAGAGCCCCCTGCGAGCTGGGGGAGCAGGGAAGGCAGCACCACAGTGGAATTTCTTATCCTTGAGTGCCCAGGGCTTTGTAAGTCTTTCCAGCCCCACCCCAGCCTGCTTTCTCGATGAGCAAGAGGGAAAATATGAATTTCCCTCTGGTCTGCTGAAGAGTTTAAGAGGCAGTCCCAAAGCTTCAGTGTTTGTCCTTGGCACTAATGAAAACCTGAGCCATTGCTCAAGAGGCTGGAGCAGGCAGCAAGTTAGGAATCAAAATGCTTGATCAATGCTAGAGGGAACAGCGGTGCACAAAGTCTAGATTTTTAGGACATAATTCCTCTTCATAGGTGGAAAGTCTCACTGGTTTGAGAATAGCCTGGATGCCTAACTCGTGATCTGCTCTGAAACCTTCAGGGTGACTGCAGACACCAGTCCCTCTCTTAGCCCTGCTCCTGGCTCACAGTGCTTAGCAGAACCTGTCTGAGCTCCAGATTAAAGCCGGTGGCACGAGTCCAGTGGTTTCACCTTGCGGACTTTTCAGAGGCTCTCTGGAATACATTTCATGGGTTTGGCAACCACGTGTCCCTGACAGCAGCTGCTGTGGCCATCAGCACAGAGACTTGGTGCCTGCCCTGGAGGGCTTTGAAAATCCTCTCTCTCTCCTGTCCCCAGCTCCCTCATCTCTCCTGCTCCCTCACCTTCCTCTCATCCCTTGGCTGGCAGCCCACAGTGGCCTTATCCCTCAAAAAGAGCTGTCTCTTGCCCTGGCTTCTTATGCTGGAGAGGGGTAAAAAACTCCCTACTCCTACCAATTACCATTCCATGCCTTTCCTGGGTGCACTCCAAGCCCTGTGGCTGCTTGAGGTGTCAGTCCCCAGGAATTCAGCTGGCAAATGTCTTCATAGTCTGCCTTTGTGAACATGGCTGAGATAAACCCTTTACTGAACTAAATGTGGTAACAGCTAATCCCTCGGAGACACTCACCTGGGCCCTGCACGGTGAAAAGAGGCTTTGCTGCTCTGATTAACAACACTGGCAAGAACATTAACTCATGGTTCTTTTTGGAAATGAAAAGCACCTCTCCAGGGGAGTTGAAGGGATTAGGTACCATCTGGAATATTAAGGTAGGTTTTTTGCACCTTTCTGATAAATTTGTAGCTTAAAAGTCTGGTCAGCCCTGGTGGGATGGGTAATTATGGCTGAGTGTCCCTGGGCTGTGGTGGAGAGGAGACTGAGGCCAGCCTGGGACCCAGGAGCTCTCCTGGGAGGACGGCAGTGGTGACAGCTCTTGGTCCTGACTGCCCATGCTGGGGTGTCTTCAGGGCTCTGGGGCTCACTATCAAAAATTAAAACTGTCAGACTGGCCAGCCCTCCACAAAGGACTGAAGCTCATTTAAACCTTGCTAAGATCCAAATGATGCTGGCCTTTTCCAGCCACTTAAAGCAAATGCTGAAGGCTGTGGAGAGCATTCCAGCTGTTTGACAGCTCCGGTTTCCTTTTTTGGGGGAGATCTGCACTGATCTCTTTATTATTATTTTTTAACACAACACTTGGTTTCAAAAACTTGAACTAGAAATTCCATCTGCATTAAAAGCAAAGCTCCTGTACTTCAGTGAAAGTTGCTTGGGCTGTGTTTTTGAGGTCAGGATTTTATCTTGGTGCTGGTTTCCATGAAGGCTGCATGGGCCAGCTCTACCTTGCAGAAGTGCAGCCTGACCAGTGAGCATCACATGTGACACTTGCTGAAGAGAGCTGTAGACCAGCAGCCCAACTGACTGAATGGATTAAAACAGGTGTATAAACTTTGTCCATAAAATAAGGTAAGACTGAGAAAAGTTTAAACACTTGCATTAAGTATTTTTTGTTCAGAGCAAATTTGAATGCTCAAGCTACTTCCAAAATTCTGTTACCTTTCAACCCGTCTTTCTCCTACAGAATTTTCTATTTTAAGTAAGTAGCACAGTGTTAGCTCAGAAGGGAAAAGATACAACTGTCACTGTTCAAAGTGCGCTTTATTGGTTAGATATTTATGGGAGATATTCAGGAAATGAGTAAACACTTGAAAGGATATGTATTATTTATTATTGTAGCTGATTAATTACCACTTGAAACCTTTTGGTTGGCATTATAGCTCTCCACAGTCTTCACCAAGCAATGCTTCAGCAGAGTCTAACGTGGCATTCTTCCCAGTTAAACCCTGCAGGAGAGGCAAGGGCTGCAGTTGATTTCTGGGCAATGGTAGTTTGAGCAGTGGAAGGTGACAGTGTGGCACTTGGTGCAAGCACCAGGGGCAGGGAGAGAGATTTGCAAGTGGACAGGACCTGGGAGGTGCTCAGTGATGGCTCAGTCCTCCCAGCCCCAGCAAGAGAATTTGCTGGCCCCAGTTTGTGGAGAAGCAGCAAGGTGGGGTTAACGTGTCTGACTCTGTCTGATGAAGCAATGACAGTCAGGAGTTTAAACTTGGCTCCCAAGCATTTGGGCTGCCAGCAGGGACTTCTGGAATGCTTCTTCACTGCTTCTACAGCAGTGATTCCTCCTCCAGGCTGGAATAGAGAAGTGCATGAAAAAACAAAGTGGCTCTTACCTGTCCCAGCCATGCAGCTGCTTCTGAATCCATGGGCTCTCAGGGCACACTGCAGCAACCTGCTGGCTCCGCGTGCTCCCTGGACCCACTGTTAGATGTTGCTCTATGTGAGACCATGCACCAACATCTCTATTCCTGCCCAGGTTCCTGAGCTGTGCCTGGAAAACCTCCCGAATTCATGTGAAGCCCAGCTGTGAGCAAAGCACACATCCCATCCAGCAGTGCTTCCTGAAGCAATACATGTCCTTAAGCATTTGCTTAGCTTTAACAAGACTTATGAAGCATGTGTTGAGATGCTTACTTAGTTCTAATCTGCACATCTTGAAGGACAATATGATAAAATCACGGTGGAAGGGGTGGCAGGACTCCCTCTGCCTTCAGCAAAGTAGATGTCACGCTCAGTTGCAATGGGAGGAATCCCCTGTCCCTTGCTGTCACTGTTGAAACCAGAGGGCCTTGCCTCTGGCACTGGCCATCCCTGCAGGAATATGCTCATTTAAGCCTTCTACAAAAAAAAGTTTGCAGAATGCTGCCATCAGAAAAGTTCCTTCATCAAATGACTCCTCTGCGGGAGAGGAGTGAGTGGGTCTGGAAAGAAATGGAAGAGTCATAAGAGAGATGTATGAAAATGCTTTTTATGGAATGAATAATTTTTGGTCTGGAGGCGGCAGCGTCGTATTTAATTCTAATTTGGGGATTTTTGGGGAGCGCGTGATTGACGCCCAACAAGGGGTGCAGGATGCTGTTTCTCAGCAGGCTGTCATTCCCCTGCTCCATTTACCTGTCAGCTCTCCTGTGGAGACTTCTCACTCTGCATGCCATTAACCCATTTCCCACAGCACATCCCTGCAGCCTCTCCCGGGAGCCAGTGGCACACGAGGGGCCCATCCAATCCCTGCAGCCATGGGGAGCCACTCTGGAGTTGTGCTGGGGCTCGTTTCTCTTGGCTGTACCTTTGCTGCACTGGTGAGCAGGAGCCTTCCTGCCCTAAGTCCATCTGTGGCTGTGCCTGGCCTCCCCAGCCCTGGATGATGCTCCATCCGCCCCAGGCTCGCTCCTGCCAACACAATGTGCTTTTCCTTACTTTGCACGTGGTCATGCCTGGCTCCCCTGTGTCCCTGACATGGCTTCATCTCCCTGGGTGAGGACTGGCTCTTGCTGTACCTGGGTTGGGGCTCTGCCCTGCAGCAGCGTGGGGGCCCTGCACAGCATCGTGCCCAGACTCTGCTGGATCAGGAAAGGTGTTGCTGGCACTGGGGCTCTGTTTTCTCCCATACTGGTAGTCCTACCCTTATAAAAAGGGCCATTAAGAGTTTTGTTTTACTGCAGTATAAACTTCAGCCAACTCCTTCCTCTTGTCCTGTCCCCTTAATTAAAAGTGTGTATGTTAAAGGCTGTGAGCCCGAGCAGAGTCTCATTGCAAAGTAAACAGGAGCGTGGGACTTAGGCAGGTCTTTTGTTACTGCTGTACAGGGCTTATGCTAATAACAGCTGCAGAGATTGATCCCAATCCCTCATGAGCTTTCCAAGAGTCTGATTAATCTGTTTAACAATGGATCTGGGTTTTTGTTTTGAACTTTTTCATAGGAGTTAAATTTTTTGTCCTTTTCAGAGTAGCTGTGGATCATATAGGCACAGCAGTATTGTTTTCTTAATTGGCTTCAGGTTTATCTCTTATCTATTACGTTTAAGGGCTTACAAGATGCACCCGTCACCATGGCATCAAAACACTTCCTATGCCAAAAATACTTGATAAAAACATACCTATATGTGTGCACACACTTTTTTTGGTCTGTTGGGAAGTGCAAAGACATTCTGCTGGAAGATCATGTTTTTGCATGATTGTATTCTCCAAATAGTCAACTTTGCAAATTGTGCTTTTCTGCTCATGCTGGCTCTGGTCCATGTACCATTGGAGAGAGATGTCTTTCCAATGAGCTTTGGGCCAGCCCCTGTAGAAGCAGAATTTTGCATTTATATTGTTGATGGTTCATACTGGGTGATGGCACTGGTGCTGTACAAAGACAGGCCCAGTGACAGACCCTGACTCAAACTTACTGTCTAAAAGTCAAGATATAGCAAAGGGAGGAGAGAAGGGTGGGGAAGCAGGGGAAAGAGCACAAATCTTTAGCCAGACTAGTCTCCCCTGGGCAGACCACAAATGCTCTGGCCTGCTTTGACTTTCTGAAAAGTACAGCAGCAGTATGGGGAAGCAGAACATTTAAAGTGAAGATGCAGATGTTGAAGGTAACAGGATTTAAAGACTGCGTGGCACAAAATACAAGAAATGTTCAAGTATTTTTAGCAGAAGCTTCTTCCTCCCTTGATTCTACCTTTTCTTGAATGCACTCAATGATTGCTTTTCATGTGTGAATGCTTGTAAAAATGGAGCTCCCTAAACAGACATGAAATGTTTATATGAGTTAATGACTTCAGAGAGCTCTGGTTGTTTAAAACAGAGTGGCAATGAAGTTGCCTTGGCTGCAGTCAGTGCTCCTCCATGGAGCAGATCCAGTGCTAGCAGTGGGACAGGATGGTGCTGGCTGCACACAGATCCACCCTTGGGGAGCTTTCTCATTATTGATTTCACTAACGTGCTTATGGTGGGGTGGGAAGGAGCCTTCCCAGGGGCTGAGAAATCCATGTGAAATGTGTAACCTCTCTGGGATTTGTGCCGAGTGAAACCCTTAGCCTGAAAGGGGGGGCTTGTAATTGATGGTCTTTATAAAGTGTTTTACCCTGGGTGTTTTCCTGCTGCTTCTTTGCTTCCCTCTGAATTGAGTGGCCAGGAAAGACCTGTGGCGTTGTGTTGCTGGTTACCTCGGGGGCAGTCCTGCCTTGTCCATGGGCTGGATGCAAGCAGCTGAGGAAGGGTTTGCAGAGGTGAGACTGTCCTTAGGCCTCTGTAGAGAACTCCCAGAGAAAGGAAAACAGTAAGCTCCTTTCTACCTGCCTCTCTTTTTCCCCAAGGTATAGCTATTTGTCTGCTCAGAGGATCTGTCTGTCCTTGAATGCCCTTTTCACCAGTGCCGGAGGTATAAGTTCAAAGTGCCATGGCACCATGCGGGTCTGCAATCCTCCAGCAGCCAGCGACTGATGCCCAGGGGAGCTGGAGGAGGCCAGTGAAGTCTTGCTGCCCCATCAAGTGCTTGGGAGAGTGGCTGGACAGAGGCAGACACATGGAGCAGTTATCCCAGCAGGGAGCAGACAGATCTCAGGATGCCATAAGCATAGCAGAAGAGCTGGTAATTTTATTTTGAAGGATGCCTTTAGTGTGAGAGAGAGGGGGATGCGAAGTGGATTTGTGATGGAGCTGCTGTGCACTCTTCTCGAAGGCTGTCGGGTTTTCCTCTCTCCTGGTGACTTTGTTGGTGCATCCAACCCGATGGCCATGGAGAGCAGTGGATGATGATGTGCTGGTGGGATCGCAGCTCCTCCCTTTATCCTGTGTGCACAGATGTCAGGGAAGGTGTGTGTGAGTGCATGTGCCATCCTGGGAGCAGCTGGGCTGTGGTCATAGCTGAGCTGTCAGTCTGAGGACCTCCACCCAAACCCTCTGGGGGTGAATGTCAACCCCCCTACAGCTTCAGAGGTGTTTGCTGTAATGGTGCTGAAAACCAGCTTATCCTGTGTTAATCTTGTACCTGCACCTGCAGGCAGCTGTAAGGAGCCTTTGTGGAGGTTTTCAGCCTTCTCATGCTTCTTCATCAATGCTGGCAGCTGCTCTTTGTGGTAACATCAGAGTTTCTCTGGGCTGTCTAAGCCTCTTCATCCTCAGGCCAGCCTATTGTGTGGGCTTTCTTCCATTCGGCTTCCAGAGGTGGGTTGTTTTCCCTTTTAGTAGATTATTTTTTGGTGAACTTGAAGTTCTTGGAGGGAAGTAGGATGTAGAAAGGTGGTCAGGAGCCATGGGCAGACATGGTCTGTTGTTTCAGGCAAGGAAGATCACCGCCGCAGCAGCTGTGGGGATAAGGCTGACTGTGTTTATGGGATTCAGTCCTGTTATTTGACCTCAGCTTGTGAGAGGTTGAGTTGTGGTCACTGGATTTAGTGCAAAGGGATGAAAAGTTTTCCTCAGTGCCAAAGGGAATAATGAAGGCAGAGGGGCCTTGGCTCCATGGAGGAAGCAGGTGGGTGGTGGCAACTGTTAATATATAGTCCAGAGACAAATTGCAAATTCACCCCCTGGTGAGAAATCTCTATTCTTTTACCCTTGTCTGTGTAAAGGCAGATGCTCACAGAGCTGGCCATTCAGGTTAAAACCCTGGCTGTGTTCTCCTGTGAGTCTGTTGAAAGATTCAGAAAACCTAAAGCTGTGGAAATGCAATATCAAGGTTGTAGTGCGATGCCAGTGGAACAGTGCGGAACAACTTTGAAGTTATTCCACTTACAAGTGTACTTTTTGTGCTGTGCTGATGGAACACAGAGAAATCAGCAGCCCTGCAGAAAGGCTGTGCAGTGCGCTGTAAAACAGGCTGAACAGACTAATCATTTCAGGGGGTGCCCAGGCTGTCTTCTGGGTGCATCACTGCTGCTGTGCTTGGGGCTGAGGTGTGAGGGGCCTTCCGAGGACAGACCAGACCTGCTCACTGATGTCCTCACCAGGATTTTAGGAAGAGGGCAGGGGAACATCAGCCACAGATCTCCTGTTGGATCTTAAGCTAGCATTTCAAAGGCATCAAGGTGTCTGTTGAGGTCTGTTAAGAAGGATTCATGGGGGTTGCATCTTCTCCCCAGCATTGTTTCCCTGCCCGTGAACGTATCCCACAGGATGTTTGTGAAGATGAGCAAATTTGCTTTGCAAGGTGCTCGTATTCCTCCAGAATGGAGAGATATTTAAGCCCCATAAGTGGTTTAATTTAATGCTTTTGCAGCTTCATGTGAGAGCTTTTGGGAGAGTAACAGGAGGACGTTGAAAGCGTTCGGCTGCTGGCACTGCCTGCAAGGAGCCCTGCTGGCATCCTGCTGCCAGGAGCAGGGCTTGTGTTTGCCTTTGCAGGGCTGCTGAGCTGCACCACTGGCTGCTGCCAGTACAGTTTAACTTAGGAGTTGAGGCTGGAGGCATCTCCAAAGTTGACTTTCAGAGCACAGTATGTTCAGAGTTACGATGTGGTTTTGCTCTGCTGGTTCAGCACAGGGTTTCCTGGCGGTGCTTTGTCTATCATAGCATGACAAGATCAGCTGCAATTACCCTGGTGTTGGAAACAAGAGCTTCTTCCTGGCCTTGGAGTGCTGCTGCATTAATGTATGAAATGGATAAATGATTTAGGTAATGCAATGACTTGGATGTGGTCATGGATTGAATAAGATTTCCAGAGCCAATTGTGCTTACTCATCAGATGACTCATGTCTTAGTCACTTTTAGAATAAGTGATTCTCTTTTGGGTGCTTCCAGAATGGGATGGGTGGAGATGAGCTGAAAATTTCCACCCCTGCCTTTGATAATTTTTTTTAATAGCATCTAGAACACAATGGAATGGTTTATCAGACTGGAGAGGAAACAGCTCTGTCTTGCGTTTACAGTGTATCCCAGGAGATCTGCCTGAATTCCACAGCAATGTGAGACTTTAATTTTGCTGTTTGCTCCCTGGTCAGGCAGAGTGATCTCAGGCTTTAGATTAGACTTCTCAAGCTTTGTTCTCAGCCTACTCTAGTGAGTCCCTTTAGTGGGTAGGTGCAAGTCTGAGCCTATTCACAAGCTCCTGTGCCACCAGCAGTGAGTAAAAGCACCCTCCGATGGAAGCTGTCCCCCTGAAACAGTCAACATTGCTGTGCAAATAAAACCCTGTTCTCAACTTTTACTTATATGTAACTATATTTTTTCTATTACCAAAATATTGATGGAATTGAGTCATGATTGTTCAGAAGCATGCACATTTGTAAGCAAGTGAATAGCATATCTGAGAGCCTAGGGAAATTTCCTTTGTAATCCACTCTAAGCTTTATATAGCAAGTAAACCTGTTGGGTTTTTCTTCTTTCTAATGTTTCATCTCTCTGATCTCACAGTCATCCTGCAACAAACACAATGATCAGGCATTAAATCAATTCCTGATCTAATTCCTGATTAATGTAGGTTCCTGGTGGATCGGTTGAGCTCAGTGGCACAGTGTGATCTCTGCATCTTACTCGACCCATGTGGCTGGGCTGCAGCCAAAGTGGGAGAGTCATGAAGGGAGTGATGTGGGGCTTTGCTGCTGGCTTAGGCATAGGCTTTGCTAAGCTGGATGTGGCTAAACTCTTCTCACTGCTTCAAATGTTGAAAATGGGAGTGCACTGACTGTCAGGAACAGGTCTGAAAGCATGAGCCCAGTTTTGGTTTGCATCAGGAATGATGATGTAGTGTTGTTATAAAAACCGTGCTGGTGTTAGAGCTACTCTTACAGAGGTGTGTTCATTACAGGAAGAGTACAAAGGCACGTGAAATAGGCAGAGGTTGGCAATCAGAAATTTGGGATTCTCTCACTGACCATTAAGGTGGTGTCTGGGTGACCCTGAGCAAGTGTCTCTCTTCCTAACACCTCTGTAAATGTGGTTTTGGCCCTTGGTGAGTTGACACTGTAAAACAAAGGTCATGGCAGGTGACAGGCACTACAGAAATGTGTTAGGCAAGATTTTCAAAAACAGCTGAAGAATTGGGTTTTATTGTTAAACAGAACTAGTGAAAGGAAAGCTAACAATACTTCTCCTATGGGTGTCTTTTGTCAGGTAATACAGAAAAATTCACAGGCTTGTACGTTTTCAGTTTTCTGTAGTTGTCTGTGCTAGATCTCCTGGGTCACAGGTGTGGAGGATTTTATCAACAGTTCTTCTCAGAGAATTCAAGTCAAGAGGAATCTATCATTTCCTCAAGAAGTTTTCTAGTTTGCCTTGTCTCTTAATTGCAGAAGAAGGGGTTTTTTGTGTTCTAAAATACTTTTAAAATTTACCTAATTTACCAATTGTTGCTAGCCTCAAAGGCAAAAGAATGGCAATGATACATTATAATATTATAATAATAGTAGTTATAGTAATAATGTTAGTGTTGTTACTGCACAAAAAGTCCTTCCAGATGAGGATAGTTCAAAAGCTGCCTCCAAGTGAGTCACCTCTCCTCAGTGGCGCACAGAGCTTTGTGTGCTGCAGTGTGTACTGGTGAAGGGAAGAAAGATGGATGGAGGTAGACCCCACCTAAGAGGATGATGCAATGAGAATTATTTCTGACACTGCCTTGACAAGAGCCCTGCCAGCCTAAGAAAATGCAAATGTGGAAGAAAATGTTGTCCTCCTCTTCCCCTGGGAAAGGAGTCCTGGGATGGCTCCCAGAGTAACTGGGCAGCTCTCTTTGAGACACATGTGAAACACATTTACCCAGACACTCCTAGGAGCATTTACACATTTTTTAGGCTGAGATTTTCTGTCTTGTTCACACTTTGGCACATGTGTGATCATCCCTTCTGATGTCCTGAGACCAAGTTAAAGTTCAAGAATGTGTTTAAGTGTTTTGCTGGAGTAGAGCCAACATCTCCATCGCAGAGAGGAGCAGTGTGTTGGGAAACTCAGTGGCTGCATACAGACTTAACTGTTCTGGGACGCAACCTGGAAGGTGCTGAGCGCCCTGGCTGGCAGCCAGCAAGGCTTTTAAACGCATGCTTTTCTTCGTTTTTTCACATTGTTACCAGTCTTGTTCTTTTATTTCTTTTCCCATAGCAACTGGAGAAGGATATCTGAGTAGCCAGAGCAGTGCAATTCATTTGCCAGTGACACCCCAATCTGTACCACAGGGATGTCTTCCAGGACGTGGGATACAGCTGTCGGGATCAGGTATTGCTACCAGTGCCCAAGTCAATTGGCTTCAGAGTCTTCCTTCTTTGCTCTCTTCCTGGGCACGGGGCAGGCCAGGCTGTGTGAACTATGCTCAAACTACATTTGTAAACCACGTCCCATCTTTCCACGTATCTTTGCTTGCTATTAAAATGCACAGATCATATTTCCTTACCACCCTTTCCTCTTAAACTGGGTTTGCCTTTCCCCTGCCTTGAAAATTTTAGCAGCAAACAGCCAAATTCAGGTTTTATTTGAAAGTGGTATCAGCTGCAGTGGAGCCCAGGGCAGGGAAGAGAGGAGGCCGAAAAGCCTGTGGAGGTTGATGGCTTCTAACTCTCTTGTTCTCAAGGTTTTGGCTTTGCCTGCTGTGAGCAGGAGGAAGGTGCTGCAGCCCAGGCTGGAGGCTGGAAGGAGCTTTGATTGTGCAGGGAGATGGCCCTGTGCGTGCTGCCATCGATACTGGCTGTGTCTCTTCCGTCCCTGACACAGCTCCATGTGCCTCACTGGGGCATGCAAGGCAGGACTAAACCCTGGCTTGTCAAAAACTGTCAGGACACCTCCTTGCCAGCAGATTTACTCCCTGTTCTGCTCCTGCACTTGCTGACTTGGTGACCAGAAGCCTGCCTTCTTCCACTGCTCCTTTGCAGAAATGATGTGGCTTTGCATCATCTCTGATGCTTGAGAAAACACAGCTGATGGAGTACAATGCACAGTACTTGTCCTGAGCCACAAGCACAGGGGCACAGCTTTGGTGTCCCAGGGCAGCCTGGAACCCCAGCCTGGGTTCAACCCGTTCACTGGGGTGACATTAGGGTGCCCTAGGGTGGCATTTTCATACTCGTGTTTTAACTAAAGCTACACCTGGGAATTACTGTTGGCCCTTTGGTGCTGTAAAGCCTTTTTCACTCTGACAAATGCTGAGTTGTCATCGGCCTAAATTTTAGGGATAGCATTGCAGTGACTCAAAAGAACAGCTTTCTCCCCAGCAGCCTTTGCCTGGATAATCTCCAGTCGTTGACCTCGGGGCTTTGAAAGTGCATTTAGGCTTAAAGAGCTAAAGCTTAAGGCTTCATAGGAAGTGGAAAGCCTGCTGCCCGTTACACTTCCGAGTGTGGGTTGTGTGTGCACGACAAGGGTAATTGTCGGGGTGTACCTGGTTCTGACTCCCGTGGGATCTGTTGTTCATCCCCCAGAGCCTGTTCCCTCTGTACCGAGCCTCTCTGCTGCTGCTGCCTTTGATATTGTGCAGGTTATCTGAGGACATGTTTTCAAGTCCTGGGGTTTCTAAAGATATGAGGATTATCAGAAGATGGAAGTTATCCATGTGGAAATAGAACAGATACTTTGAGCTCTGAATTTGAAGTCCATTTGTCTTGTCGTACAGAGTTCACTGTTTTTGCCTTGCCCTGTGCAGTTCTGTGCTTTGCCCTTTGCCTGGGGCTATGCAGATTGGCAGAGTTGATGAAGACCTTCAGCCCACGGACATTTAGAGATGGGTGCTGAGATAATTTCCCTGGTTAAAACTCTTTGCAGAGATCACCTTGAAGAGAAATCTCCACCCATATTTGAACTGCTGGGAAGAAGAAAGCCTCCAGTGTTCTGTGTTTACACTTTTATTGTAGATTTGCAATCCTGAAACAGGTGGAAATTAATGTTTTTAAAATGCTGAAAAGACTTTTCACTGTAGCTGGGTACAGAACTGAGGAACTCGATATATCCCCTGAAATACCTCCAGATCTCTCAAAGGCAGCTGAAAGCTTTCTCCTTATCTAGGAGGGAGATAAACCTCTAAGACCTGACGTGTATAAATGCAAACTTGTTCTGCCTGGTGGCTTGTTCTGTTGGATGTAGATGCTTTCTAAACAATAGTTTAAACAGCGCTGGTCTGGTCGGTGCTGTGAGATCTGAGCCTGGCAAAGGTGTTTGATGCTGAATTCTTTTGCTGTGTTGATGATCTGTATGTGTCCTTTCCCAGATCCCGCTATGCTGCTCTTAAACGGAATGACCAGCTTTGTTCTGCAGTGATTTGTTTTCTGTCATTGAATTCTTGTACACTGAGCAGCAGCAGGAATTCTGTGAGCACCTGGAAAGCAGAGTTAGCCATGGCAGTCAGTATAGAAGGTGCTAGTGGGTGCAGGGGAGGCAGGCAGGGCTGAGAAATATGCTGGTGAAATGAATAAACTGGGGAGGAGGAAAGAGATGTCCTGGAAGCATCTGGGTGCTGATGTGCAGCTTGGGCTGAGACTCTGCTGCTAAAGCAGCAGCCTGTCTGTACAATTCCAGGTGGCTTCTTCCCTCCTCCTTAACTTATTTAATTACTTGTGTATCTCAGGGGCTGTGGAAGCAGGATGCAGTCCCACAAGATCAGCTGTTGTGTGCACTTGGTTTCTGTTCCTCAGGGTGACAGATTGGTGTGTGTGAGAGCTGGCTTGCCTGGCTGGCAGGCTCCCTGCTGCTCCAGAGCCTTCGCTGCAGGCTGGGCTTCCCAGGCTTAAAAACCAGACCTTACATTAAAACCAGAGGGCAGGTGCCTTGTGCTGTGGCTGTTCACACAAATCTGTGCATGAGCTCATTGCTGAGAATTCTGTTTTCAGTTCTGTTCCTCTTCTATTCCCTTTTCTTGCTCTCCGTGCCACAGGGGTGCTTTCTGTAGGCTGCTTGCTGGTGCCCTGGTCCTGCTGTCCAGCAAAGTCCCCTGAAGGCACTGGGTAGCTGCACTGGCTTGGAGACAGGTCTGATTTGGGTGCCTGGTTCTGCTCCCAAGAGATCAGTGGGGATTTGGCCATTGTGGAATGTTAGGCTTTGCCCTTGCACAGTGAGAGGCTGTTCAGGTCCTCTTGATTTCTTCATTTTCAGTTGGTTTATCACAACAAACAGGGATACATGTGTCTGTATCATCTTCTGTGGCAATTTTGAGGTTCACTACAGGTTGCTGCAGAAGATGGCTCACCTGAGACCAATCCCTTCCCCTTAGAACAACTGAAAAACTTCTTTTTTTAACCTGCCATTTACCTTGCCATGGTGCAGACATTTGGAAAGCCATTATTGCTATGAAGGCCCTAAATATTAAAGGCTCCCTGATTCTGAGGCAATTATTTTGCTCATTAATCAATAGTGCCTGGCTACTGCCTTACTTGTTAGTATTTTACCAAGAATCTAAGACTTTCAACTTTCACATAATCTGACATTCTCAGTTATTTTTTGAAGCACCCCCTCACTGACTGTTTAAATCCACCTCCAGCAAGCTGTGCTCCCTGCAACGGCTGCCTCCTCTCCTGGGAACCATGCTGCCTCTCAGCCCAGCAAGTGACAGCAAACCATGACACTTCTTCCTCCTCTTCCTCCTCCTCCCCTTCCCTGCTCATGTTCAGCCCCAGGAGCCTGCTCCCTCCACGGCACAGGTCCTGCACTGACCCTACATGGGACCCTTCTGTGTGAGCTGATGCTGTCCGTGCCCACCTCAAGCTGTAGCACCAAGTACTCCTACAGGTGCTGGTTGGGAGGCTGCTTTTCCATTGGATTTATGGGGATCAGCTTTCCCTGGGCAGCATGCAGATTGCATTTGGGATATTTCCTGCACTCCTGATGGTGACTGGAAGAGGGGGTTGGGGTAGGCAGGCTCTGAGGTCTGAGTTGGTGTCAGCTGAGAGCAGCTTTGGAATTGGGTTTTTGTTCTCCTCTGACACCTGAGTAGAGGTCCCCATGTTGTCCAGGCTGTGTGTGCACATTAACATGCCAGAATCCTTCACGCTGCTTTCCCTAGGGTCACTTGGAAGTGAGGCAAAGCACCCGGTAAGGCTGGTGGTCACACAGCAGGACTGGGCTTGGGCTCTCTGCCCACACCAGCCTCCTCCGTCCTCCCATCCCTCACTGCCACGGTGTCAGGAGCTGGGATCAGGCCAGCACAGTGGCCAGGGTCCTTCCCCCACAGGGCTTCTGTGTCCCTTATCACAAGGTCAAATGGGATTTGTTATAATCTGAGCTCAGGTTGTCGCCAGAGTCGGTGTGGAGTTGGGTGCTGGGATGTGCTGGTTTGTGGTCACTTTGGGCTGGTGCAGAGATGGTGAGTCACAGCACTTGGCATCCCTGAAAGCAAATACTCTGGGATATGTGGGCTGAGTGCCTCTCATTGCCCGCTCCTCCTGCTTTCCCAGCTGTAATTTGCAAAATAAAAGCAGCTCTGATGCTCATACACTGATAAACAGCTTTAAAAGATTAAAGCAGAAGTGAATTTAGTCCAGCATCAGGATCTGATGCCCACAAGTCTCGCTGAACCTCTACTATAAAATACAGCAGCCAAACCTGTCTTACCAAAGCCGTTTGTAGCCAGGGCTTGGGTACAAAGGAGCACAACTTCTCTTCAGTTCTTTTGTGTTGTCCCCACCAAAGACATGGTTAAAATGGGCCAACAGAGCTGCACTCAGGGGGATAATGCTCTGGCAGGGCTCCTGTTTCACCTGCATTATCTGGAGTGTTTAATGTTAATATCACTCTCACTTAGACAGACTTGGCATTTCTCAGTGTTTTCTTGTTACAGGAATTTCCTTAAGTAGAAACTTTTTTCTTCAGAGTAATTTTTGGTTGATTATTGCTTATATATGCAATTAGTGTAATTGCATCTGATTATGCAAATGTATTTAACCATATAATTAGAACATGGAGGGATGAAATATAATGCAGTTGGGAAATCTTTTGTAAAACTTTCCAGGCTCGGGACTGTGCGCAAGGTGGTTGTTATCTCTTGAATTGGAGGTTGGTAGACTGGAGATCTTGGTTCAGCATCCTGGCTAGTTTCAAAACATATTTTAAATATGCTGTTAATTGCTCTTAAAAGTGGTTACATGGCCTTCATGGTGTGTAACTTCTGTTTTTCACATGATAAGATCAGGAGATCACTGCTGAGCTCAGCCTGTGTCTCACATGTGCATCTATACTTTACATCCAGGGTCATGAAAGCATCAGTCCTTCATCAGATCCAAACCCCAGATTCTGCCTTCAGATGGGGTCTCTCCGGGAGAAGAGAGGGAGAACAGGACAAGCACGGAGTTGTGCACCTTGGGGTGCTTGTTGTCTGTAGCTCAGGGGCTGAACTGGCCCCAAAATCCCTTTGGAAAGCACCCTGCCTTGAAAAGGACTGAGGAGGAGGAGGTAGAATGCTGCACTTTCCACACCATCGTCTGGAGATGTTTGTTGTCATTTAAGAAGTCTGACAGGAGCAGGGGTCTGAACTTGCTTTTCAGATTTCTCACGCAATGCTTGAATTGCAAAAGTTGCTGTTCTTTGTCATTCTGTGGTTCCTGGTAAAGCTGTTTGAGGAGCTTCACACAAGTCATCAAAGCACCTCACTTTAGATCTGATTTTCAGCTGTGGCACAACAGCCAGGCTCACTGCCAAGAGCTGTGGAGAGAAGAGGGGACTGGATGATTACAGCAAGATTGAGTGATTTCTCAGCAAGATGTGCTTGTCTGTGCCCTGAAACAAGAGCCTTGTGAGCCCCAGCACAAAGCAAACGTGTGGGGTGTGTGCAAAAAGCACCAACAGTATGTTCTTATTTATCATTTGGGTTGTGTTAATGTCTTCTGCTTCTAGTCAGAAATTAGTACCTAAAGTGATTACTGCCCCTTGCCAGGGAGAACACAGTCCAAATGGGCAGTCTGGTGTACGCCTGCCTTGATGATCTCTGCAAGGACTGCAGGGATTTGCTTCTTTTCAGCTTCACAGAGCTGAAACTTCTTATTGTCCTTTGCCTCTTGGTTTGGGCTGCCTTTTGATTTCAGATATCTGAAACTGGTTTTCATAGATGCCAAGAAGCTCATTTGCTTCTCCAAGGTTTCCTGATTCCTGGCAGCAGCAGTGTGAGTGGAGATGGGCAGGAGGCAATCTCCCCCTCAGGTGCCCTGCTTGGTGTGCCAGGGGTGGGCAGAGCTGAAACATAGGCCAGCATGCTCTGAATTTAATTACTGCAGGAAAGATGAACCCTCCAGCTGCTCTCCCACCACAGCAGTGAGACCCATAAACGGCTGGTGCATTTTATCTGAGATTCCATGTGCTGCACATCGCTCGTGGGGTTTGTGGCAGCTCAGATGTTGCTCCAGTGCTTGGCTGTGGGATCCAGGTTCCCCTCAAACTTCTCCAGACCAGAAGCTAGCTGGGCTTGGGGCAAGTGCCTCCAACACGTATAAAAAGTTGATGGCTTCAGGGTGGGGGGGTGTGGAATTATCTCCCTCATATCAGGGTAGCAGTGCTTGGGGAAATCCTGCAGAACTGGGAGCACAGGCAACGCTCCAGGATGGAAATACTCCTAGTCTGTGTTGCTTGGTGTGGGGAAACAGCTTTGGCTCTGGAAGGGACTTGCTGACCTGATATTTCTAAAATGTCATTCGAGGAGCTGTCCAGGACTTGGCAGCCCAGCCCAGGACGTGCTGCTTTTCTCCTTAAAGGGAGTTTCTGCCGCTGTTGACAGTGGTCGGAGCGGATTCTTCGTTGTGGCCGTGCTGCTGGGGGCAATGTCTGAAGGAAACACACACAAGACAGGGCTGGGTGTGCTGCCAGCTCTGCCCCAGGCAGGGGGACATTCCTGGGGGGGTCTCACCTGAGCTGATGGATGCTGGTGATGGGGATGACATCCCCCCTGCAGGCAGCCTGTCCTGGTACATGGATCACTGCACTTACTGGAAAACCTGGCCTGATTCCTGACCTTGCTGGTGTATGGTAAAGCACCAGGGAAAAAAGAGTAAAGCTGTTGTGATCTTTGGGACCTCTCTCTGTGACAGTGCCTGTGGGTCTTGTGTGGTCAAGAGGTACCTAATGGACGTGCCTGCAGGCAGGGTCTCAGTGTGACATCCCTGGTGCTCCCCGTGGGGGATGCCAGCCATGAGCATTTGAATCCTCTGACTGAGCAGCAGCAGAATCGCTGCCTGAAAATGCTCATTACAGTTATTATTCACTGGGATTCTTTTACTGCAACGGCCCTTGGTGCCTCAGCACGGGGCAGGTGTGTTCTCAGGGACACGAAGGAGAAGCAGCATCATTCCCCTTAACCTGGAACTGCAACAAAGCCATAAAGTCACTTTTCACAGCCTGTAGCAAAACTAGGAAATGAATCTGTGTTTGCTGAGGCTCAGGACATTTTATCCTCCCCACGTTTTCTGATAAGAATATTTCTAGTTAGCCAAGAGGATGGATCAGGCAGTAAACTAGATTTATAATTTTTTATTTTTCAAACAATGCTTAGGAATGCCTTATTGAGCAGCAAAACTAATTGCATCTGCTCATCTCCCACATAAAATACAGAGAGATTTTCTCCAGGACCATCTTCCTTTCAAAAGGGTTTTTTGTACCATTCTCTGCTCAGTGCCAGCCTGGGAAACATGTGCAGCCATTTGATAAATACATTGTGAAAATCATGGTTGAGGTGGCAGCCTGCCTGCAGCAGAGGAATAGCTACAGGGAAAAATGGTAAATAAGATATCTGTAAGTAAATTAATTTTGCTCATATAAGCTTGTTTGCAGCTTTGGTTCGTGTCTGCAGCATAATCCTCTGCTCTACAGCAGGTGTTCAGTGTTGTGGGGGATCAGCAGGGGCAGCGGAGCTGCGCAGGAGCTGGGAGATGGTGGTGGAGGAATTTCTGGTTTGCTGGGATTTCCCATCACCAGCAAGGTCTGGTTGTGCCACAGCCTGAAAAACTGCAAATCCACCATTGACTTAGCCTTGCAGAAATTAATAGTTGCCTTTTGTACTGAGTTTATGCACAGTGAGACTGGGCTGCACATAACTGATTTGTTTGTTCGGAAATCTTTGCTTTCCAATACAGTTTTGGAGGATTTATCAGTGAAAAGGAATCCTTCAAAACAGCAGAACCTGAAACAAAGCCCAGCTCTACAGATGAACAATTATTTTCTTTAAAGTCTGGCTGGATTTTTAGCCTGCTTTTAGCAGCACTGTATTATTTGTTTCAACACTGTATGGGTCTGTTTGTTTTGATCGGATGAACTGATTTATGGGGTTTATCTTCAATTTATCTAGTTCAGTTGTCAATTAGCTGGAGATTTATTTTGCAGCCTGTGCTGTGGGTTAGAACTGAGCAAGTTTGCTTCAGCTTTTGAGGGGGAGACACCCTGAGTGCCTGGTCTGGGTGGTGAGGAGCTGCTCAGGTGACTGACATGAGCATCACTGTTTGCTGGGCTGCTCTTCCCAGTGCTCCTGGCCTTTTTTTCCTGCTGGCTGAGCAGCATGAAACTCACAAATGTTCAGTCCAGGTGGGTGGTTTGGGGGCTTCCACGCCCAGCCACACAGCAACGCAGGCAGATTCTTCCTTCCCCTTTCTCCCACATATGGGGAAAACCTCGTGGCAGGAGAAGGGAAGAAGGTGTAGGAGCTGCAGGCTTCATTTTCCTCTTGGTGCTGCCTAGGAGTGAGGTGAGCTATGACTGTCCAGGGGCTAAAGCTGCTGCAAGGAAAGGCCTCAGGTTTGTTTCTCTATAGGCAGAAGAAACAGCTTCTAGCACCGGGTGGCCTCAGAGGTTTCCTCCTATCCCTTGGGCAAGCTGGGTTAAATGGTGGAAGCATTTTCGCTCCCTCCTTCCCTTCATTTGGAATGATTTCTGTGATGTACCAGCCTGCCAGGAGAGCTGCAGCCCAGCCCTGGCAGAGGCTGCAGACAGCAGGGATGTGGCTGGTGCTTTCCTGGCCGTGCAGAGCAGCCCTGGGAAGCCCTGATCTGCAGGCAGGGCCGGAGACTGCTTCCCTGGGGCTGAGGAGGTGACCTTCCCCTAGAGCCAAGCATGCAGGCATCCCATGAGTGTCATTGGGAAATGTGCTGCTCCCCAGGCTCTGGAGTGCAGGAAAAGCCTCTGCAGAGAGAGTGGGGTGACTGCAAGCTTGCAGTTGCCCTGATCTGATGCTGCTCATTTAGCTCAGAAACTTTCCAGACTTCACAAAAGCATTTTACAGACAGCAAATCCCTGGTGGTCTTCCCACAAATCCTTTTGAAGGTTCCTTGCTGGCTTGCCAGCCTGCAGCCTGGGTTTGGGGGTTTGGGAGAGCAGGGAGGCCTGGCAGAGGGGAGGCTTGTGCTGCTTTGCCCCTGGGTTTGTGGGACCACGTGCAGTGTGCGCTGCACTGAACCCCTTCCGTCGCTGCTGAGAGCCACCAGCAGTGCCTGCACCCTGGCTCCAAAGGGGATTTGTGCTTTGGGATTGAAGTGTTTAAATATAGTTTTAATAGAAGCTTTTAAAGCTGATCTCACCATTTCATTACTGTTTTGAGTGAATGACACTTCTGTCAATTTGTTTCAAGCAAGCCTGCAGAAAAGGCAGGAGGGGGGAAAGGAGGTGAACAGTGGGATGTGGAGAGGAATATCTTAGATGTGGATATTCCCTTTCTGTGACACTGAGTGCCCAGCGTGTATCCCTATGATTGGCACATGACCTAGGGTGAAGCCTCCAGTCGAGATCTTAATCTGGTTTTTCTCATTGATATAAAAGGTTGCTTGAGCCTGGCTGCTGTGGGGAACTCAGGAGGTCATCCCTGTGCAGCAGAGTTCACTGTGGTGTGTCTGACTGAGCATTGCTGGGCAGCTCTGAGCCCTGCTCAACCTGTGCTCCTTGCCAAGGGTTGTGTGTGTTCCTGGGCTGATGCTGGCTGGGGCTCTTTGGACTCACTCACCCCCACCCTGTCCTCATGTAAATGAAATGTAGATGCAAGTGTCACCTGACTTGCAGGGGTTTTATGCACAACCTGCTTTGAATACAGAGAACCACAGGTTGCAATATTTCAGGGTTAAGCCTGCTCTGGAATTCACTGGATGCAGGCCAGGATGCTGTGAGTAAAGTCAAGTACTCCCCCACTGTCCCCAGAAGCTGGGCAGAGGGATGAAATGATGCAGTGCTGCATCTTCAGAGGTGATTAAGTGTTGACAGCCATGTGCTGCAGAGGATCATTTCCTGCTCTGCACTGTGCTGGGAAGACTGAAATCTGTTTTAAATTGAGACTGAAATTAGCATCCAGGAAACAGCAAATTTATGCAGCAGTTTTAGCTTTGTATTGCACTTTTGTGTTCTGTAGGTCTTTTCCCGAGGAAAAGCTGGTTCCCACCATGCTTTAATCATTAAGCATTCTTGATTTCCAACTCACTATAGTTTTTATACATGGTGGGCAGCAAGATTAACGTGTGTTTGCACACAGACTGCAACTGTGTGGGGCCAGGGGCGACCCTGGAACTGGATTTGCTTTTAAATTCTGCTTTTGCTGACTATGTTGCAAATGGCAGTGTGGAAGTCTTCAGGCTTGGCCGTTCTGTGACACTCTCTAAGGGCCTACAGGGCAGCAGAGAGACCACTGGGGAGCCCTAAATGGCTGTGGAGTTGTTGTTGTGCCTGTTGGGTTTGAGTACACGCCAGAAGCTCTTGTATCCTATAAATAAGAATTCAAGAGGTCGAAAGTTCGACCCTTGGCCCTCAGCTGTTGGGATGCTTCTCCCAGTATTGTAAGCTCTGGTTGGCTGTAGGTCTGGCTACAGAAGGAGAAGTTCTCTTTAGCTGTGTCACTTGTTACACATCAGATAAAATCTCATTTTTATCTCTTTCCTTTCTGGGTTTGCCTTTCAGTCTGAGTGTTTGTACCTTGTTTACAGCCTGGCAGTGTTTTGCCGTCACTTTTTGGCATGCTGGAAGAAGCCAGTTTGGCTGTTTGGTTATGTTTGTGTTGAGTGAACATTATTATTCAGTTCACCTCTGTTTGTGATTCCTTTCAGGTATTTCATGGAGCCTTTGAACACTAACATCACTGCTCTCTGCGTGACCATCTGAGACCAAACGAGCTGCACACAGCCATGGGGGACTCTCCAGCAAATGCCGTGGATGGAGGCATGGACACACAGACTGAACTGGTGGAGAGGGTGGCAGCCATAGATATGTCTGTTGTTCCAGACAGAAGTGACCAAAATGGTGAAGACAACCCTGAAGAAAACGACACAGTCTTTTCTGAGAACGTAAAGGACATCCAGAGAAATGGAGTCAGCAGTGACGTGGGAATCAATGAACTTCTGCCTTCCCAACAGTCAGAAGATGCTCACTTGAGGCATGTTCCCAAGAGACCTCTAACTAGACCTGGTCTATCAAGTAGGAAGTTTTCCCTTCAGGAAAGATCATCAGGAGGTTATTTGGCTTCTAGCAACACTCCAGGTTGTGGCCCTTATGCCACAGGGCCATCGCCACGTATAATGAGGAGACCAACGATAGAGTCTAACCGGGTCTCCATATCAGACTCTGAGGTAGGCATGTTCTCCCCTACAGCTGGGGTTGAGGTAAGGTAAGTCTTTCTCAGGTGGTAATGGGAGCCTTCAGTCTTCTGGAGAAGTAGATCTGAAAGCACTGCTATTTCTAAGGGGGGGGAAAAAATCCCTGGAACCGGGGATCATATTAGCTTGGAATTGGAGAGCTCTGCTGGGTGTAGCCCTGGCCCTGACATTTGGCTCTTTTAGCCTTCACCTGCCTGGGACAGTCTTGTTAAGGGACCACGAGCCCTGTGTCGTGGTAGCAGGCAGAAGGTCTTTCAGGTTGTTCAGAGAAAGGGCTGTGGCCAAATGACTTTGCTCTCGTGTCCCCACTGCATGTGCCCTTCGGGAATTCACCAGTCACAGCAGCTTTGCTGATGGTATTTTATGGATTTAAGCTTCTGGAGATTATGTATCTGCTATTGTGTTTTGCCATAATTGAAGGCACGATTTAATTTTATAAAGAGCTTAAATGCCTGGCTCCTGTCAGGGTTTTCTTTTGTCTTTAAAGCATTTGTAACAGCAGTGGTAGCAGAGGGCTGTGACCCTACTCTCCTTCAGAGGGGTGTCTGGGTGGCTGTGGTTGTTCTGCAACTGCTCTCCTGGTCCTAGAGCTGCCCTGGAGGAGCTGTGACATGCTGTCAGTGGTCGAGTGTCTTGATGGAAGTGGGTGATGGTTGCAATTCCCAGTGCTGGATGTGCTGTAAGTGGGGAGGACAGGGAGCAGAGGGGCTGTTCAGATCACACTGCCCAGTGTCATGGATGCCTGCAGCAACACAGGGACCCAAATCACTGGAGTTTAGACTTCTGCCAGTGTGGGTCTGAGGGACTGGGAGCTTAACATGTGTGGCTCGGTGTTTCCCTTTTGAGAAGTGGGTGTTTTCCCCTTGCACATCTGAGAGGATGGTGCACAACCAAATCAGCCTTTGTCCTCTGGGGAGTTGTGCAAGTCACATCAGCTGTGGGATGGGTGGTGCATCCCCAGCTGATAGGAGGATGAGTGCAGGAGGTGCACTGCAGAGACTGCAGCTTCTTTGACAGCAGCCATATGCTTTAATAAGGGAGGCAGGGAGGGAAAGGAGCCAGTTCTTGGAAGCAGGACGTGACTTGAGTGCCAGCTCTCCCATCCTGCAGTGCTGCGACTGTGCCAGGAGTGAGGCTTTTCTGAAATCTTTCAACGTAACTGCAGTCAAGTGTGACTGGCACATTCCCATCTGCAAGCAAATTCAAAGTACTCCATCCTCTTCCACAGCACCTGCATCCTGGGGAACAAGGGTTACTGTCTGGGGGTTTGAAATGCAGATGTGGAGCCCTTGTGTCCCTGCTCCTGCAGCAGCTCTTTTCACAGTGCTGCCTTTTTCATGGTCACTTTGATATCCCTGAGAGAGCAGTGCTGTGGTGCAGCCCAGCTGTGCAGCAGAGCTGTGCTCATTGGAAACCATCATTCATATTAATGGGGAATGGCTGTGGTAGGAGTGGGAAGGGAGCCTGGGCGAGCTGGGAACGTTCTGAGGTGGGGGCTTGCCCTCACAGAGGTGCTCTGTGCTGCTCCTTCCCACCTTACAGGGATAGCATCTGTATCCTATGAGGAACAGAAGGATTAGGAAGATGCATGCTTGGATATGGGGTAAAATTGGAGGCTGGGCACTGAATCATGAGCAGTGTGTGTCAGGTGTGTGACAGCAAGGGGAGCGTGCAGCCTGCACACAGCCCAGCTCCAGCATCCAGTGTGGGATCCAGCCACTGCTTCTGTGGCTGTTAAAGGGTTGTTGTGTTGAGAGGCGCTGCCAGTCCAGATCCGAGCTGTGCAGCTGAGAGACAGCAGGGAACTCTGAAGGAAACAGAGAGCAGGTCTTTTGTTCTCTGTCAGGGATTCTAAAAGTTACCAGGGTCTCCGTGTTGAGGCTTTTGGTGCTACTGGGGATAAAATCAGCCCGTGATGAAAAATACAATCGTGGTGCACTTGGCAGCAGCTGCTGCTGGATGTCTGTTGGTCACTCTGATATGCAGACCCTCAGTGAGGAGCGAGGCTGGTGGGTCACTGACAAGATCCAACTCACCAGTCACAGCATTGCCCTGACCTGCCTGCAAGTGGCTCTGTGGCACACTTTGTCCTAGGCAAGCTGCACATTCGTATTCCAGTCAGTGCCTCTCACCTGCTTAAAGCCATTTTGGAGCTGGTTCTTTCCCCTTGCATTGGGTTTCTGGCATCCTCAGTCAGTGCCTTTCAGTAGCAGACCATCCATTGCTCCCGCTCGTGGCCACTGCCTGGGTCAGTTCCAGTCTCTGCAAAGCTGGAGATGAAGTTCAGGAGCATTCAGGCTTTATCAGCACCCATGTGCAGGCACTGTCTGTCAGGAGCAGGGATGGATGGCACAGCTGCATGTCACAATTTCCTGTTGTGCCGATAGCCATCTTAGAAAGAGTCTGCTTCCCTCTCCAGCAGGATGGCAGCTCAGTTCCTGGCTGTCAGTGGTGCTTCATCCTGGGCTGATCTGGAGAAATAATGGAGAGATGTGCTATGCAGAGACAGAGTATGGGGATACGGCAGAGCTGAGTGCTCTGCTTTCACTGATGAATTATGGAAGAACGTTGTGTTCTCTTAGAGACACTGCTGAGCTTTTTAATGCTGGTTTAATACTTGTTCACAGGCTGGGAGGAAAACTTCTGTTCAGGGATCAAGAGGGCCAAGAGCTGAAGCTGAGCCTGTGAGGATGAGGGAGGATTTATCCAGTGCCAGCAGCAGGCGGTGAACTGGGGCTGTCCTGTCCCTGGGACTGATTCCACAGACACCTGCCTGCTGAGCAGGGCTCATGGATTTGTTATGTAGGCAGGTGGTGGCTCCTGGGCTGGCAGGGCTGCAGCAGGGCTGGGACTTGTTGTCCCACACAAAGGCTATTCCCAGAGACACCAATTAGCCAACTGCCCTTGGACAAGGAGTTGGCAGCTGCTGGTGTCTTGCAGCCACTGCTGCCAAGTCTGGATCTGCAGTTTTAACTCTGCGAGCGTTACTGTGTTCTTAGTAAACCTGATCTGTTATTTCTCCATCAAAAATTGATCTGTACTTTAAAAAGTTCCCTGTTTGTTCCCCTCCTTTCTTAGATTATCCATGGCCTATGGCCTGGAAGCCTCTCTCAGTGCCGCCTTCCCTGGCAGGAGTGCCTGATGGGATTCTGCTGCCTTGCTGCCTCTCCGTGCTTTGCTCTGACAAGGGAATGGCTTTGCCCTTGGCTGTGGCACAGAAGTGATTAAGCTGAAGCTATTAAGGGTCCATAAAGCTGCAGAGCTGAGGCACAGGCCCCAGAGTTTAGCTTGCTGGCCCACTTTGCCTCTTGATGTGACGTTCCAGCTCCCGCTCAGTGCTGGCAGCAAGGCAAGAGGAGAGGATTTTCCTGAGGCTGCTAAAAGCAGCTTCTGCTTTGCTGCCCAGCTGATGCCCTGGTGTTTGTATGTACCAGGGAAAGGCTCTCTGAAGATGTTTGTACATGGGCATCTTGTCACTGTGTGACTGATAGAGCTTGTCCCATCTAAAAGAGCAGGTCTTGGGTCTGTGAAAGGGGAGAGATGCTGCTTGTTGGAACGTGGTATTTGAAAGTACAGGTGGGTTTGGTTTGGGTTTTTTTTTAATTCTGCTGTCTTAAACCAACCTTTTTAGGTAGCCAAGAAAACCTTGCCTGAAGAGTGGCTAGGAGAAGAATAAAAGATGTCTTTTTTTAGGCTTTCTCCCCAGACCTGCCTGACAGTTAATTGCTTTATACAGTCTTCTCCAGTCTCTTCCAGTTGAATTTCCTCTCCCTTTCACGTATTCTCTTCCTCTCCCTGCATCCCAGTTCCTCTTGCCCTGGTGTCCCCATTTGTCTCTCCAGCCTCTGGGATCAGTGGGAGACTGTTCCAGTTCCCCCTGCCTGGGTGTCCCTGCAGTCGTGGCAATCAGCTGGAGCTATGTGTGCTTCATCAGGAGTGGAGAGGATGAGTCAGGCCAGTGCCTTCTCCCTCCTTGGAGGTGCTCCTTGCCTGCAGATGCAGGGAGGAGAACGAGCTGACAAAGGGAATTTTCCTATGCAGGATGTCCATGGCTTACTCCAGAGGCATGGAAAATAAATCAGTTCTTTGTCCTTTCTATCCTTGGCTTTCCCCATCTTTATCACAGCTCCCTGCTTGTTTGGCCAACTGGTTTGAAGCAACTGGTGTCAAGAGCTGAGAGGCAGTGCCTTGGTGCTGGGCTGATCCAGGTCTCACACTCCTCCTGGGCCTGGGAGCTGCCTGGTTTTCTTCAGAGTGATTTCCTTGCCGTGCACAAAGGTAAACTCGGGTGGGACCAGGGCAGAGGCAGGAACTGAGCTCCTACTCAGCATGGGCTGAGAGCTTCCCCTTCCAGCCCCCACGAGTCCCTGAGATGAATTTCTTCTAGAGGCCTTACTGTGGTGCTCAAATTAGAGCTCTTGAAAAGATTAAAGACACCTGGAAAACATTTCTTCAAAGAAGACTGCCCCACAGGCATTGCCAATTTCTTTTCCTTGGACTAATTAACCTTTATTTAAAGTTGCATTTCCAGCTTGTCTAAGGGTAAGGTCTGAGAGAAGGAGAAAGCCCAAAGCTGCAGCTGGAGAGGGGCTGGGAAGGGTCTGCCTTGGTCCCACGGGCCCAACCTCCTCCTCACTCTCCCAGGGATATCCCAGGGACCCAGCAGGTGCCCAGGCTCCTGCATCAGCTCCGGGGTCTCGGGTGGGTGAGCCCCAGTGCTGAGCCCCAGTGCTGTGCTCCCTGCCCGGCCAGTGCAGTGCAGCAGGGCTGGGCTTTCTTATTGCACTTCTTTTTGGATGTTGTTTAAAAATCTGTTTATTTTTCTTACCACCATGAGGTCTTCCTGTCTATCCTTGTCTGTCCCTGAACAGCTTTGTAACTTGAATTCATTGCTGCCCTTAATGCCCATTTTCTGGCTTTTATTTTCATTTTGCCTGTTTTCAGAAGTTCCTTCACTTCCCTTTCTAGGCAGGAGGAGTTTAAACCAGTGTTTCCTCATTTTTCTTCCATGCCTCTCTTTAAAGTGTATCTCTAAATTGCTGAAAATTCTTTTCAGATTGGGGAATCTGGCTTTGTTTAGGGGGCAAAACTCTCCATTATATATGTATTCTCCTTTATATGTATGTAGGCAGTCTGATTGTTTTCAGAAATGTCTGATTTTGGAAATCAGCTCTGGTTCTCCCTTCCCATCCATGCATCTCCCCTGGGACAGCAAAGGCTCACTTCTCAGTTTCTCAGGGTTTCTGTCACCCAGTGGTGGCCACAGTGGGTTTCTGGAACTGGGTCTGGGCTCTGGACTGCACTGTGCTTTATGATTTTTGGGCAATTTTTGTTTTCTGTGGCATTGATTCCCCCCCTTCCTCTCTTGACTAATACCTTGGACATGTTAACAAAGGGGGCATCTTGTTTGTTAAGGCAAAACAATTATTGCACACTTGGACTGGCTCAGTCTAATTTGGTGACAGCTTTTCATTAAAGGATCTCATTAAGGTTCTCACTCTATTTGTATTTATCAGCCATTGCAAATACATCGGTGTGTGATGAAATCAAGAGAATTGTACAATGTTATCTTAAAGAAACACTTGCCCAGTGATAGGTGTTTTTCTCTGATAAAGGAATAGGATAATTATCCTGCTTCCTGCAGGAGAACCAAATAACAGAATAACAACCCTGCCAGTCTGCAGCAACACGTGGCAGGAGTCGCTTCAGCTGTGAATTACGGTCTTTTCAGCAAGGAGAAAAAAAAGTAGAAGGCACCTATAATCTGGTTTGATTTTTGCTGTGTTCAGAAGCTGAGGTGATGGTGCTTCCCACCAGGAATTATCTGAGTGGGGAGCAATGGGGGCGTGGGCCAGGTAGGGAGGGATGTGGTGGCAGCGAGGGTAAACTCTGGGAGGCCGAGCTGCAGATCTCACCATTGCCTTTCCCTTGGACCCTTTCTGGGTGTTCCCTCCCAGTGTTTATCCACCCCTTTCAAAAAACTATCCCTGAAGATGGGGGTTCTGGTGTCAGAAGCTCCATCTAGCAGCAGTGAAACAGTGGGGAGATGCCTCAGGTGATCAGTCTGGTGGGGGATAAGAATGGTAATTTCTGGCCAGAGGTAAGAGGGATGGTCTGGAATTGGTGACTTGGACACAGGGATAAGGCACAGTCCCTCCTCAGCTGCACTGGGCGATGGATGGATGGATCCCACACAAATGGCTCTGCTCCTTCTGGAGGGAGGGAAAAGATGCCACCATGGCTTCCTTGGCAGAGATGAGCAAGAAGAAGCAGCACTTGGTGCTTTAGAGATGCCACCTTGGTTTGAAACAAGGTATTGAGTGCAGAGCAGAGTTGATGGCTACGTGTGGAAGGCTGTATCTACTCCTGCAAGTGATCCCTGCTCAGGGAGGAGGCCTGGTAGCAAGACCTGGCCTTTCAAGCTTTGCTGGTTTGAAGAGCAGGAGATGTGAGGTGGTTGGAGGCTTTCTTGGAGGAATGGCCACTTTTCCTGCCTGCCCCAGCTGCGCCAGTGGGTGCTTCACCCTCTGCAGCACTGCAGTTTTCACGGGACCAGGCAAGGGGTACAAAGCTGAGCACAGGGAAACCAGGAGACATGATCAGAAAAGTGTTCCTGCTGGGTTTGTGGAAATCACCACGACGCAAGGCACAGCCTCACGCTGGGAAGTGAATCTGCTTGGCACAGTGTTCGCAGGGGAGTTTGTCCTCCACGTGTCCCTTCCCTGGGTTCCCGCATGCCGCCCCCTCCTTTGGGGAGGTGTCCTTTCAGGGGCCTCTTGCCTTACATCTTGGCTTTTGCTGGGTCATGCTTTCTCCTCTTTTGGTGCTCCTGGTTCTGCTGGATTGGGTTTTACCTTTGGAAAGACATGTGCTTTGCTAGCAGCAGAGTTAATACACTTCTATGGCCCCATTACTCACAGTTGGCTGCTCTTCCCTGGCAGGGAGGTGGAAAAAACTTCCTTCCCTGGCAACAAGATCAAGATTTAAACCATTCCTTGTATTCCTGACAAGCCGCTGCTTGTAGGCTTTAAAAGTCATCGGTCCCCCATTTCTTTACTTTTTATTGTGATGATCTCTTGAGTTAGGAGCATTAGGAATGTTTTCTGGTTGGTGATGGAGAAAAGTCAAAATGATCATCTCCCACACCCGTGCTGTGTCCTGAGGGGCAGAGGAGTGTTGCTGTTGCTGGGAATGCTGCCTGGGGCAGGGACTCTGACACCCCCTGTTCTTACCAACAGACTGAAGGCATCTGGCACTGCTTTTATGTTGTGGTGATGCTTCTGTAGATGGCAGGGCTATTTTGAGGTTTATGGGAAGGCTAATCTACCTGTCTGCATGTTTTATATCAGCTTTGCTGCCAAAGAAGTGCAGAGGCTCGCTGTGAATTTCCAGCCTGCTTTAGTGCGTGGCAGTCTTGGGGAGAAATGTTCAGAAATGCTGGCTGGGGAAGTGCATCCCATCTAAGACTCAGCCCACACCCTGTCCTGGGGTTGGAAACTCCTCCTTTTCCTCACCCCACCAAAGCCGGGGCTCTTCCCTCCCCTGCAGTGCAGTTTGGTGCTGTGTTCAGTGAGGACCAAGGCAAACTCCCCTGCAGCCCCCTCTGCCTGCTGCCAGCGCTGCAGAGATCCCGGCAGGAGCTCTCCAGCTCTTTGCCAGGAGCTCGGCTTTGTGCTGTGCTGTCCCCCACAGACCCCCTCACCCTGCTGCTGCTGTGGAAGTGCTGTCCTTTAGGCAGTACAGTTCTAAAGGAAGGGTGGCTTTAACATCAGGTGGCTGCATGGATCTTGTGTTCCACCTTGTTTTCCCCCTTCACTGCTCCTGGGCTGTGGAGGAGCTCAGCACCCCCTCAGCATCCCCACCCCGTGGGGTTTCAGTGCTGGATTCCTTCCAGCAGAGATCAGACCTGCTCTGGGGTGATTTATTGTAGGAAATACCTTGTCAGCTGAAGGGAATCCACTGTTTGTGTTGCACAGCAGAGGAGCTTGGCCCTGTGTGCTCTCCTGGAGGAACAGCCCACGATGCAGGCTCGGGTTCCTCTGGGAGCAGCCACAGCCACCATGCACAGCCACAGAGTGTCCCTGTCTTTGCCACGCTGATGTGGGGAAGGGCACGGGTTCATGCTGTGATCCTGGGAACTGCCAGGCCATGAAAACCCCGGGAGCTGGGAGAGGGGTTTTCCTGCCTGTACTGAGCACAGTCCAGTACAGAGGGTTAATGTAAACAGGCCAGGGGCTCCTGCCAGGCTGAGCCTAGAGCAGTGTTGGGGAATTGGGGCGGTTTTACATCAGCACAGTCAGAATCAGAGTTCAGCCCATAAGTATTTTGTCTTAGGTTGTCAAAAAAAAAAAAAAGCGGTGCTTATAGTGTAACATATACCAGTTTAAGGAAGATTAAGTCTTAAATTATTCAGCACTGTGCCGCTACTCGAACCTGATTCAAACTCAGTCATTTCCTTTACCAGTACTCTAATTATGTTCTCCTTTTGATCTGCAGGACTGTGTGCAATTAAACCAGTACAAGCTGCAGAGTGAAATAGGCAAGGTACGTACTGGGGCTCACGTTGGTCACACCAGCCTGTGTCACACACATGAGCAGGGGTGGAAAGGCTGTGCCAGCCCAAGGGACCTCACTGGCCAAGACTCCTTGCAAGTTGTGTTTGGTTTGGGCGGTTTTTTGGGGTTTTTTTTGGTTATTATTTTGAGCAAGTTTTGTTCAAGGTCACAGTGGAGTTACTTCCTTTGAAATCTAAATTTATTTTTCCTCCCTCAGAAGGTGGTTAAGCTGGCTCCCTTTCAGGGTGTTTGCTTGCTAAGTGTAACACTAAGAGCCTTTGATGCATTAATACAACACAACAAGGAAAATAAAATTTAAGAAAACCCAAAAATATGATCAGGACAGATGTTTGGTCCCCATCAGGACTAGTTAAAGTTTTTGCATCATGTGAAATGCTCGCTTAATTCTAGTGCATGTTTAAAAGCTGCAGAATGATTCAGAAGAGATTCCTCTAAAGTTATTTAGAGGTCTGGGCTGGTGAGCAGCTCAGACACCTGCACATTTGGCCATGTGCCACCGTTGCAGATGGGTCCACCAGCAGTGGTGCTGTCTGGAAGCTGTGTCTGCCTCTGCAGTTGGAATGTTGCAGTCAGAGGAGGCTGCACCCTGAGCTGCAGAGACCTTCACCAGGAGTTTCATTAGCCCAAATGCCTCCAAAACAAGAGGCCCCAGGCTGTGGGATGGCACCCCCACCATCTGTGCTGGAGGCTGTGCACTTGGCTGCTGGCAGGCAGGGAGTAAGGCTGGAGGTACCACTGCTGCACAGCAGATGCCATCCCAAACTCACACACAGCTTCAGACCCACTTATGACTTTTGTGTGATTTAAGGAGAGTGTGAAACCTTCTCTCAGGTGGATTTGTCCCTGCCTTCATTCCTGTGGGTCACAGCAAGCAGATGGGCACTGTGAGGTTGGTAGAGGGTCTGCTGGACGTGCTGTGCTTCTGGATCAGCCAGATGGCTTGTTGGTCTCCTCTGAGACCAGGACCTTATTTCAACTCTTGGTGAAGTCAAAAGAAATGTTTTTGAAGGCTCCAGTGTTCATGCCACTCATTTATTCAACAGGCATCTGTCAGGAATGATAACTGGTCATGGTGTCATGTCTCACTTGCATAATACGAGTGTTTACATGGAACTTTGACAAAACAGCAGTTTGGATGGAGCTTGGCTTCAGGCTGTCCCTGGAGCTGTGGATACAGCAGCAGTCCAGGTCTGCATCTGCCTGGGCAGCCTGTGGTTGGTGGAAGGCAGGTCATCACAGAAGTCTATTTGCTATCAAGAGATGGGGAGGTCTGGTGCTGAAAATGGTCTCATAGAAGAACAGGAAAGGTGTTCATGCAGAATTTCCAAATTTGCACCAAAAAAAATCTGCTTGAAAATTTTTCTCTCTGCTCCTCACTGATGTCTGAGTTCAGACAGACACGGTGGCTTTGGCTCAGGGCAGGAGGTGATGGGCTAGCACTCAGCTCCTCCAGACACTGATAATCCTCCAGTGCCCCATGGCTGCAACAGAGCTGCCAAAACGTACAACCTCGCTGTAGGGTTACATCACCTGCAGACTGCTCAGGGGTCAGCATGGCCTGGGGCCTTGGAGGTGTTTTTCTCCCAGCTGTGGTCTACCAGCCTTGAGCAGCAAGAAGATGAGGTGAAGCTGCTGGACTGACTGTGCAATTCCTGCTTATTTTTAGGGTTCCTATGGCGTTGTGAAACTGGCCTACAACGAGGACGATGACAAGTATTATGTAAGTGTGTCTCTCCTCTGCTCCTCTTTGCTGCTGCTCTTGCCTCCCTGAGAGCTGGGTCCTCTCTACCTGGCTGCTCTCAGCATGTGCACTTCTGGTTTGGGTGGCTTGCGAGGAGCTGAAGCTCCCGCTGGGCACGGAGCCGCTGCGCGCGGGAGGGGACCGGGTGGGTGCCTTATGTAACAGGCAGGCTGCAGAAGCATGTTGCTGATTTGCCTTGGCATTTTCTAGCTATGAAGCAGGTCACCTGAAATTAGAGGCATGTGGGTGGTGGTATTCAGCACCTGCTGTGCATTGGAAGCCTGGCCTGGAATGAGCAGGCGTTTTGTAAGGAAATGGGGGCGTTTCTCGGGAAAATGCTGAACAGCGTGTTGTGGCTGGGCAGTGCCAGGCTCCCTGCATCTTACCCCCTTGGGGGATGCCTGGGGGACACTGAGCGAGGCTCACTGTCAGGGCATGAGGTGTAGGGTGCGAGACAGAAGGCAAATTTTGGGTTTTAATGAAGCCAGAGTTGGAGAGTTTCATATTCTAAAAGGCTGCTTATGCTGAAGGCTCCTGCTCTGTGCCTCCTCTTTCAGAGGCAGGTGAATTCCAACCATCCCAGCTGGGATTCCTGTGAAATCTGTCTGCAGGTGTGCTCATGTCCCTGGGCTTGCCCTGTGGCTTGTTTTGTTAAGGCTGAGAGCAGGAGCTGGAAGGAAGGAAAACTGCCTTGCTATGTGTGGCTGTGCCTGGAGGCTTCTGGAAAAAGCTTCCAGCAGTTTCTGATGGATCCCAGGGCAGGAATCTGCTGAGCAGAGCTACGTGGTTGCAATGCTGTTGAACCTGAACCCAGCACAGCCCTGCCAGAGCTGCTGCTCCACACTGCATTTGGTGAGAGTGTCCGGCTGTTGCTCCTGCGAGGGATGAAAATGGACCCATCAGGGCACCCAGACAGTCTCATGAGCTGCTGCTTGTCCCTGCTGGCCTTGGGACAAAGGGGAATAAGATGTGTTGTGGAACATAAAGCATGTTCATTCCCCACTGCTCCTCAGATAGTTTTTCCTCCCTGACTCTTGGATTACAAGTGACACACCAGGTTGAAAGGGTCAGGTGGGAATTGTATGCCCATGGGTATTCCTCAGCCTTTCCGTGCTTCCAGCAGGCGTGAAACCGCAGCAGGAATGTCTTGAAATGAAGGACGGAAGAGATGAGACAAAAATCTGGACAAGGTGCCCTGGAGCTGGCCAAGGAAAGGAGCCACAATTCTTTCCATCTCCCGTCCTTTCCAAGCTGACTCACAGCCGCACCGGAGCTGTTTCCAATGGCTCCCTTTCTCTGCTGCCCTCCAAATCCTCCCTGCCATGCCCTGCAGCAGGATGGTTTGTTCTGCAGAGTGATGGTGCCAGCCCTGGCTTCCCTGATCCATCTGTCCCACCAGCACAGGCATGCCAGGGCCGGTAGCACAGAGTGGGAACGCATCACATCCATAAATCATGTTTATTTCCAGCTGAAAATATTTTTCCTTTGAAAATTGTAATCCTTACATGTTGGCACTGCCCTTTTGTTCATTTGAGCTGCCCCCGTGGGCAGGGCAGCTGTCACAGCTCGGCAGGGGAGAGCTGGGTTTAGGATAGCATTGCCTGCTGCGTTCCTGTCCCTGTTTTGGATGCAGATGAACTCCGTGGATGTAGATTTCGCTGGTCAAATAAAAACCAAAAGTGAAAGTCTGTGTGCAGGTTAGCCTGGGGTGTGTTAGTTAATCCCCGTTTAATCTTGGTTTCTAATCTAAGCAAACATTTTAAAGGTGCTGCAGCCTGGGAGGGGCTCTGTGCCCGGGGGCTGTTTGAGCCTCACCTGAAGCCAGGCAGGGCCTGCAGACCCCTTTAGTGCCAGCACTGCAGGGATGTGCTCTTTGCTTCACCCCATCCTCCTTTTGGGGTTGAGCTGGATCCCAGCTGGGATCCTGGGGCTGTGGAGGTGGTCCTGGGAGGTGTATGGAGAGATGGGCCCAGGGCAGTGCCTGCCGTGCATGGTTGTGGTGCTGTCTGTGCAGGAGAGGAGGGGGCAGGCGGCTGCACTGCTGGGAAAAGCTGAACTCTGTCCCACGTCCTTGTTCCCCTCTTGGCTGGGGCAGTGGGAGCTGTCCCCTTCTCCAGCTGCAGTCACATGCCTGGCACCCCTCATCCTCCCCGCTGCCCGTGCTTGTGTTTTCTGGGAGGGCAAGCCGTGATGGAGACACCTCTGCTTTTCCAAGGAATTAAACCAGCTCGGGAGCTGGCAGACTTTTCAAAGCTTCAGAGAAACAGTGCCAATTGCATAACTGGCTAATGGTAGCTTAGCTCCCCATCTGCCTGGTGTGCCTGACCCTCGAGCTCTCCCAGAGCTGAGACAACTTCCATCCTGCCCTGCTTATCCTTCCCATCCCGGGCTGTTCCTCAGCAGTGCACCCCGACCCCCGAGGGTACCTAATGCCACTTACCAGCAGTTAATAGAAGCAATTGTGTTTCTAGTAGCTGGGAAGGGCCTTTTCTGTGTGTTTGTTTCCCCCCAAATTTAGCTCTGGAGGGTGTTTTTTGACTCAGTGATGAAAAGCAGTAAGAAGTAATTGGAGGAAATCAGCCCTTGGTTGGCCTTTAGTGAGCAAGGCCAGTGTGGACAGGGCTTGGAGCACTCTAGTCTAGTGGAAGGTGTCCTTGCCCATGGCAGGGAGTTGGAACTGATGATCTTTAAGGTCCCTTGCAACCCAAACCATTCTATGACACACTGTTTCTGTAACTGATTTACATTTGCAGTGGCTTAGCATGAGGCCAGGGTGTTACTGCCTTCTTTATTAAGCTAGTGTGCTGCAATAACAAGGACCAAAATTGTAAAGAAATAAGAAAAAAATTTATTTTGGGGTCTAATTCACAGTGTGGCTCCTGATTCTTGCTGAGGTGTGGGACCCCTTGCTAGCTCCCTTCAAAAAGGCAGAGTTTATAGGGACCAAGGACTGAGTATAGCTCCTGTCGAAGCAAAAGGAGATTGCTGCTGCTTTAATGAGTTTCGGATCTGGCCTAGAATTAGGAAAAACTCTCAAGAAAAAAATTCAATCACCACATTTGGGAAAAAATGTAGATGGGTTGTGTTTACTCTGTAGATTTTTTACTTTCCATTAAAGATGGGGGAGTGCTTCTAAGAGCTTTGCCCTTGGTTGCTGTGAGCACCCACAGTGCCTGGGAGGGCTGTAAAAGTGTCCTGGCTCACATCAGTGGATGCAGGGAATGTGTTAGACCACGGAAACTGGAATTTCTGCACCAGGTATGTGACCACGTGCTCCCTCCAAGGACGAGACCTCGCTGGAAAGCAGAGCTGGCTGCCAGAGCAGAGGATCCTGCTACTCCTGGGGCACACGAAGCTGTTACAGCAGCTTGTGTGGAGCTCTGCCAAGGAACCCTTTACACTGGAAAGGTTTCAGTGTCTCAGTTTGAAGGAGATGCTTTGACGATGACTAGGGGAAAAAACAAAGGCCAAGTTCTGTGAAAAAGCAGCAAAGAAAAAGCAAAGGCAAATGTGTCCAGGCAGAGATCTAGATTGGAATCATTGTGCTGATGAAATTTGATTCTTTGATGCCTCGGGTCATGTCTTCCTCCTATTTTCAATCTCTAAATCAGCTTGCAAAGAAAAGTGGTTATGATGGGCATTTGTTATGCTACTGCTGGAATAAGGCAATAGTGTTTAGGTTGTCAGTGCATTTTTCTTTTTTTCATCCTTCTTTTTTAATCTTGTTTCCTAAGAAACAAGATTTGTGTGATTGTGGTCTCTGCCTCTGTTTGTACCTAACAATCTTTGCAAGGAGGGCTGTTTCCTACCAAGACTCAGTGATGGGGAGAAATTCCTTCCAAGTTTATAGAAGCAGTGGCTGAACAAAGGGCTGCTGCAGAGAAGGCGGCCAGCAGCAAGCCTTGAACTTTCCAGCCCCTGGAGAATCCACTTTGGTTGCCATCCAGGCGGAAAGGGAAGGCACAGCTCCTGTGTTTCCCATCCTCTTGCTCACATAACAGCTGCTGAACCACTGCCAGCTGCACTCCAGAGCGGTGAGGAGCAGGGAAGTGATCTCTGGCTTGCTCTAACACCCCGTGCTGTTCAGCTCAGGGCTTGTTTGTGAGGGGCTGGGTCACCCGGGGTAACAGCAGGATCCTCGGGAGGCAGCTGGGGACAGGCGAGCTCCAGGACAGCATCCCTGCTCTGGTGGCACGGCGTGGATGAGGCACAGCCTGGTGATGGAATTCTGCTGATGGGACAACAGGTGATAAATGCAGGAGCAGGATTTTAAGGCCCTGGCAGCTAAGCCTGCCTGGTTTAGGATTTTCTTTCAGTTCGTAACATTCCTCTTTCCCAGCAGAGCTTCCCTCTCGGCTGCTTTGTCTGAGGGATGTTGTTGTTAGACAGGACAGGTGAGGAAGGGCTAGAAACGCTCTCTGGTCTGTTCAGCATTCCCACAGTGTGCCCTCATGCACTAGCAGAGGATTTAGGTGGTTAATGGGGACCTCTGAGCGATGTCGCACTCCCCTGGGAGCTGTAGGTAGGGACTGTGCACAGGCTTCTGTCCTTGCGCTACAAGTGTCTCCCTTAGCAAATAAAATGACATTCTAAGCGCTGTGAGAGCATCACCAAGGACAGGTGATAAGTTCCCTTGGCTCAATCATTTTGTCACCCTTCCCTCCCAAAACGAATGGCCCGCAGCTTGTGGTCTCGCTGTTGTGAAAGCTGCTGTGTCACAGGCATTCCTCCTCTCCATAAGCCTGGGATCTCCTTTCCCTCAGGCAGCTTCCCTGTGGTTTCCAGCTGTAAGGTTGATAGGAAGAGAGCAGTAAAGTTAGATAATAAACATACATCAGAGAAAAGCACACAGTTCCTGCTGCTTCTCAAAGGGAAATGTCAAGACCCACGTCCACGTGTGAATAGTCGGGAGGAGGATGTGTGGAGGAAATCTCCAGGCTCCCTTTTCCTGAGAAGACTGAAGCAACGCTTGCCTGTGCAAAGGGAAAATCCCTCAGCTTGGCTCTGAGCTGGTTCTTTATCAGAAAGGCATTATCTGGGTAATTAGCTCTGCCTGTGAGTACAAATGTCTTTGGCTCTGTCACGAATGTGAGCCCGGAAGGAGATGTTTGCTGAAGCATCCCTGAGATGCTCCCATTACAGCAGCCACAATTCAGGAGGAAGCCTGGTCCTGCCAGCTCGCTGTAATTAAAGTGAGGCTTCACAGCCACGTGCCCTCCTCTCTGCTCTTGTGGTGATTAAGTGGTTCTGGCCTGTTGTGTGATGAACTTTGCTTTTTGTCCCTATTTGAGTTTGTCAGTGCAGTGGGACAGGTCCTCTCTTTTGACCCAGCCCTGCTTGTGCCGTAGCAGATACTGGTGCTTCAAAACTCATGTAAGCATATCCTGGTGCTTCTTTCCCAGCAGTAGTGGTGCTTTGCAGTCAACTCACCTACGATGCAGTAGCCCCCCATTGCCCCTCAAGCATCCTTCAAGGAGTTTGGGCGACAGCAGTAGCTCCTGTTCCCCCCATTTCTGTCCCCGAGAGCAAGTCTTGTCTTAGCTATTGCTGCTCTCTGTACCTTCCTGCTCCCTCCAGCTTCTCCTGGGAAGGACTATCCTGATGTGGGCACAGCTGGTAGTGATGGTTCAGTTTCTTAGGCCGAGGACCCCCAAGCTCACAAACTTGGGAGCTTTCAGCAGCAAATTGCATCTTCTATTTTTTCCTTTTTCTAAAGCTCCTTGCCAGACTCAAGATGGGATTGGAGCAAGAGGAGCCTTCTCCTCCTGGGTTGGCAATGGTTGAAAGAGAACTGGATGTGCTGATTCCTTTGATTTTTCTCATAAATTTTCATTATGGAGAGATAAAAGTGGGGAGCGTAGGAAGTCCTCCAGGCTTGGTCCTGGCCGTATTTGGAAGTGGTTGTGCACATCTTGGATCCTCTTTCAGCAGACCATGAGTCACTTGGCTGCCTGTATTGGACACAGAGCTGTGCTAAGTCAAAGATAAGCACTTCTGAGTCTGTCTCTCAACACCGTGATTTCCAACAGTTGGTTTGGAGCTGTCAGGCAGGATTGAGACACTGCAGTGTCTCTTGTCAATTACACGGGTGCAAATCCAGAGGATTTCACTGGATCAGTACCAAAAATAACAATCCTTTCAGCGAGCTATGATCCTGGCTGCAGTGGGAGCACTGATGGGAGGTGGGGATGCTTGGACATCTGGTGCCATCGTTGCCAGGAAAAACAACTTGGGAAGGAGCTCACTGAAATGGGTTTGGTGACCTGTTCCTGGTATATGTGCTGAAAAGAGGAGGTGGGCAGAGACCCCGCCTCTGTGGTATTAATGCAAAACTCCTGGATGTTTGACTGTGTCCTGCAGGACTCCTGGGTTAGCTGGATTTTGTAGGGATCACTCCAGTGTGAATTACATATTGGATGCTTTATTAATAGGAGTAACTGCTTAGGCTAGGGGAAGGAGTGAGTGACCATCCCAGCTCCTGGAAGCACAGACTGTTTTCCTAAGCAAATTGTGCCATGAGCTGGTTTCTCATTAAATATTCATCTGCTGGGCCACTCGGGGGCTTTGAGTGGCCCTCCAAAAGGTTATTTAATGCACAGAGCAGATGGAAGCACAAAGACTGTTTATTAAATTCAGATTGCCTTTTGCCACTATGCTAATGCCAGCTGCATGGCAGGAAGAATTACCCTGACCCCTTCCCACGCCTCAGTTGCCTGGGTTCAGTTTTCTGACAAGACAAAACATAAGATGAAGCAGCCTTGAAGTGGCTCTGACCTGGAGCACGGCCATAAGATCATCCAAAACAGTGGGTCAGCCACTCAAGCTTCTGCCCCAAATGCAGAAATTGGGCTCATTTTTCTTTGTCCATTTGAAAATAAATCAAAACCTTTCATGGTGAAAAATGAACGGAACAAATGGTTAGCAGTGCTTTTAGGAAAGCCTGGATCAGGGTCTGTCTGTTGCAGCCACCACTAACCAGGACCCTTCTCTGTGCTGAGGAGCAGCCCTGAGCCAGGTCCTCGTGCCCAGCATACTCCCAGGTCACAGCAATCAGCTCTCTGGATTTTGTTCAGTTTTAACACTGCTTTTTCTTCTTCCTCCAGGCTATGAAAGTCCTCTCCAAAAAGAAGCTCTTGAAGCAGTATGGATTTCCACGTGGGTATCTCACATTTAGAGGTCTGCCTGTTGTCCTCAGCCAAATCTCTCTGTAGAAACATTGTCTGCAAGGACTGCAGAACTTGGTCTCCTGTGAAAGCTGCCCATGTAGTTGGGAGCTGGTTAAAATGCAGTGGGTGGTGAGGGGGCAGATACAGCCACAGGGAAATTCAACACACTCAGTAATGAGATTCCTGGCTCTGATTTTTGTGAGTCTCTTTGAAGTGCTGACTCTTCCATGTTCACCATTTATGAAGCCTAATTAAGCACTGGAAGTTAAGCAAGGTAGTCCCCCTCCTTTCAGAGTCTCTTCTACCCCTGGGATAGCACCTGGGTCCAGGCTGGGCGGTGGGATGCCCCAGACCCATGCTGGTCTGAATGGCACTTGGAGATCTCAGTTCCAGGTGGGAGACTGCAATGCTTTGGGATGAGAACAAGGGGATGAGATCTTCCAGAATAGCTGGAGGTATCTGCAGAGGGGCCAGTGGCTGCTCATCCTGTGTGTGGGTGCTGCTGCCAAATGAGGAATTCCTCACTGTGCTGTCACACTTGCAGGTCGGCCTCCTCCCAGAGGGTCAAAAGCATCCTCCGGAGAGCAGCCCAAACCCATGGCACCCCTGGACAGAGTCTATCAGGAAATAGCCATCCTAAAGAAGCTGGACCACGTCAATATCGTTAAGCTGATAGAGGTGAGCTGCTTCTCCACCCTAAGTTATGCTGAAACCAGTCTGGTTTGTATTGCAACAAGAGAATTTTTCTTCAGCTGCTCCTACTTCAGCCAGAATTGGTTTAAAATAGATGTTGAGAGATTCGGGCTGGTGATTCCAAGCAAAGTCATACTGATTGTGTAGGACAAACTGCACGCTCACCCTGGGCTCTGGGCTGGTGCCCAGGAGAAGGGAGCTCACTGTGCTGGTAGAAAGAGCAGTGAGCTTTGATCACTGAAACTTGTGGGCACACAAGCCTGGGAAGGTGCACAAGTGCAAGGCTTCGGTGCCATTTTCATTATTGACTGAGGTCAGGTTAGGACAAGCAGTGCCTTTACTGGTAGGCTGTTTCTCCAAACATAGGCAGAAGCCCAGATTTTTCTGGAGACAGAAAAATCTGTGTCCTTCAAAACCCCACTCTCTGCAGGACTCTCTAAATATTAGCCTAAGTTGTTCTCAGTGTTCTGCAGCTCAGCACAGTGTACTGGGAGTGTTACTTGCTTTAAAATCTTTTTTCCTGCTGTTTTTCACTTCTTTCCTCTTTCCCCTTATCTCTCTGTTATCTCTCAGGTCCTTGATGATCCTGCAGAGGACAACTTGTACATGGGTATGTGAGTTTCATAAGCTAACAGAACCATCTGGGCTTAGGCCTAGTGATGCAAGTGACACGTACCAGGACTCGGGGTCAATACGGGAGGAAACTTGTGCCAACTTCAGCAGACTTATTTTTTTCTGCAAAGTTAAAACGCCTGTAAATGCAGCTGGGATGGAAAGGCCCCGTGCAGTAGGGTAAGGCAACCTTGTGTCAGTACAGCTGTGCACATCTCTTTGCCATGGGGGCACTAAAAAGACCTGACAGCTGCTCTGCCCTCCCCTCTCTGGAGTTGATTCCAGTCCCAGAGCCAGGAGGGAAGGGAAGGGTGCAGGACGGTTTCCTTGTCCTCCTGGTATGAGACTTCTGTAGGCTGTGGATGGTGGTAGTGACTCCAGAGTCACTCCAGTGCTGTCTGGGGGTGTTCCCTGTGACCCCTGCAGAGACACTGACCACCCTGCTGAGCCTCAGCACCTCCTGAGGGAGCAGCGCTCCTGCCTTTGGTGGGGAAGCTGTGCCTGACTGGGTGTTTATGCAGAGGGCGAGGGAATTCCGCCCATTTTGTCTTCCTCTCCTTCAAACCCTGAAAGTGCCAGCCACAGCCTAACCCCCATTTGGGTAAAACATTGAGGGACAGGCCTGGGAGGCCCTGAGGTGCCCTCTGAGATAGGCCAGAGGAGGGGCTGGCTGACCCTTTTACATCTGTGCTTCCCTGAACTGTTTCCTGATGAAGCAGGTTCAAAGGCTGCTCCTCATGAAATAATTATGGGACACTTTTAAAGCTGCCAAGGAGGACTCTGCCTAGCAAATGAAGCAATTTGCCTTTGAAAGGCCACTTTTCCCTCTGGGCTGAAGCCCCAGTGGCATCTGGCAGCATCTCAAAGTGATGGCACTCGTGGTGGGGAGGGTGCTTGGGGCTGTTTAAAGGCCCTAAACTCCTGGGGATGGAGGAAAGGAGAGAGATGAGGTAGAAAGCTGCAGAGGGAAAAAAACTGCCAAACCTAAACCAAGCTCTACCTGTGGAGTGAGAGAACCATCCCAGCAATAGCAGCAGGACAGGTGGGGAATCTCCTGGTCCCATTGGAGGTTGTGCTGGTCCCTGAGTGATGAGCAGTGGCCATGTCCCTGTTGTCCATGTTCCATCATCTCTTTCCTCTGCCTGGGATCCCATGAGTAGCTCAGGCTCATCAAGCTTGGCAGAAGGATAAGCTGTGGATGCTCAATGCTGCTCAGGGCTGAACCTCCTGCAAGTGGGTTTGCTGCCTCCTCTGCTGACCCAGTTGATGATAACTGCACCTTTCTCCTTCCCAAAATGCCCCCCAGTGCAAAGCAGATCTAGAGGAAGTGGTATTTGCTCTTTGCCCATGACTGCTGGGATCAGGCACTGCTGTGAGCACTTGGCTCTGTGGTCATTGGGAAGGGGTCTGGGATGGGATGTCAGCAGGCACTGAGCAACCTGCAGAGGTAGAGGGTGGTTGAATATTGAAATGCTTCCATGAGCTGCAGCTTCTTCAGCCTGGAGGGCAAGACGAGCCACTTCAGGCTGCCCTGTTGTGTTTGTACCTTCAGAGGATCCCAGTCCCCTGGTGCTTTGGGGAGCAGATCTGCTCAGATTTTTTGAGAAGTGCAAGAAATCCCCATATAATTCATGGGGGAAGAGCTGTCCTACTCTAGATAAAAGCAGATCCTTCTCCTGTTTGCAGGACAGGGCGGAGCAGGATCAGAAAGACACTTCCCCCAACCCCCTAATCAGCCACACAAACTCATGTGCTCTGCAAACCTCAACTCACACCAGCAAATCCTCTTTAGTCGCTCCCGCCAGGGAGTGTTTGGCTCTGACAGAGCTGTAGCTGTGCTGCTGATTGACACAGCAGAAATGGAGCAGCGTGTTCTTACAGCATCTCCTTCGCTATCAGCAATTTAGCAGAAATATCACACCAAACACCCTCCCTTGGAGGTACAACAGGGCTCAAATCAACGAGGGCTGACACCCAGAGCAGCAGCACCGTGGCTGATAAATTAGCACCCGCTGTCTCCCTGTGCGGAGCTGGCAGGAGGGGGGATATTTGTCTGTGCTGAAGAGATGAATATTTTCATTTTGCATCCTCTGGTGTCCTTGTCACGGGTGAGGGAAGATAAATGAGTGGAGATAAGTTGATTTTGCAGGTGTGGGAATGGATGTGTTTTTGTAGGTGATGAATAACAAATAAGCCTGGGCTGCTCTTCTCATTCATTCATGGTTTATTTCCTTTTCTTGCAGTGTTTGACCTCATGAGAAAAGGGTAAGTAGTCCTCCTGGGATCCCTTCTGTGGAAAGTTTTGGTGTTCATCATCAGCTTCCCATGTGAAATGGAGGTTTGATATGTCCAGTGGGGCAAACCCTGTCTGCAGGGGAGGCAAAACCCAGCTGTAGTTGCCTTTGCATTGCTACAGCTTGGAATGATGTGGTGAATAGAAATGGGCTGGGAGGACATGTCCTGGTGCCAGTCTCCGGTCTGGAAAACCAATTTTATGACAATTCCTCATCAGGTGCCTGGAAGAAAAGGTTTGAATAGGAACATTCTGCTGGGTTCCAGCCACATTGTGGCTTCCTCTGACACAAGGGGTGTGTGGATGCATCAAGATTTACTTGCCACCTGCTGCCTTATTTTACCCTCAGCAGTAACCTCTCATGGGAGGCTGTTGTGTGGATACATTTCTTTTGCACAGTAGAAGAAGGGATAAGGTGGTGAGAGGTTCCTCACTGCTCTTTGCTACACCTGCACCGATTCTGCAGCTCTGCAGTCCCAGGGAGGTCCTGATTGCTGTGTCCAGGATGGAGGAGATACCCAAAGGAGTTCTCTTTCTCTCTGGCCCCATGAACAAGGTGCCAGCTCCAGTGGGTTGCTGGCAAGAGGCTCCCCAGTCTCCCTGGTGATCAGGCTGATGCCTGTCCTGGAGGAGAGGGAGCTCCTGTAAACAGCTGAGGCCAGGGAACCTGTGGCTCATCCAAGTGCAGCCTGGCTGCCTGTGGCAGGAGGCAATTAGACTCCATTAGTGGCTCTGCCAGCCCTGCACTCACATTATTTCTCCCTGGTTTCAGCAACAGAAAAATGTGCATAAAAGAGGGAGGGAAGGCAGTGACAGGAAAATGCAAGTGGGAGATGAAGGTCATCAATCAAATGGGCAGCAAGGGAGAAGAGGGAAATGCTGCAGGACGGATTTGCTGCTGGGTGCTGAGGGGAAGAGTCACAGAGCCTACTTTTGGCAATGGGCTGTTCTCTGCCAGGGTTTGGCTTGCCAGGACGGTGTCCCAGGAGCACTCACTGAAATCCAGCTCCAGTCAGTGGATGTGTGTCCAAAAGCAAAGCCAAGCTGCTGAGCACAGGCAGGATTAGCCCCCAGGGCAGAGAAGTCCTTAGCTCCAGCCATTCATCCATGGGGGAACAGGAGATTCTGACTAGCTCTTACAGCCTCTTTGCCCTCAGCTTTCAGCAGGCACAGGCAGAAGAGGGGCTTTTAGAGGAGACTGTGCATCCCTCAGCAGTGGCGGCATTCAAAGGAAAGGAGAGGAGAAGCTGACCAGGTAACCTTGGCTGTTCAGGGCTGAATGGCTGAGCTCTGGTGGTGGCTGAACGCTGAGCAGCTAAATAGGCTTTCAAAGCAGTTTAGCACAATGCACTGAAAATATTTCCATTCAACTTTTGAGCCAGTGGTTCGTGTCTAGACTCTGCCTCAGTGTAGACCAGCTGCACAGTGATATTGCGTCAGGACTGAGCCCCAGCAGGCAGGACATCCAGTGCACAGCAACGGGCACTGGCCCCACTGCTGCCTGGGATCTCAGGGGAATGCTGGTGCTCACAGCCATCAGCAGCTTCAGCAGGAAACCAAAGGCCAGGTCCAGCTTTGTTCTTCTCCCATCAGGACTGTCAGTGAATAGCGTTTGTCTTATTTTGTGCAGACATCAGCACTTAGTCCTGATGAGGATGAGGGCTCTGTGGCTCATGCTGGCTCAGGGACTATGCAAAGCCACCCATCACCAGCCAAGCTCAGTAACCAAAGCATCACCACGTCCAGAAAGGATGGGCACGGCTCCATCCTGCGTCACAGCACCCAGAGCCTTTGGGGAACCTGGCCCTCAGTGCTGGGATGTGGTGATGGAGAACATACTCCTGCAGCAAGGGGTGCTGCTGCCATGCTGCAAAGCACTGAGCTGCTGTCCCTCTTCCCCACAGGCCTGTCATGGAGGTGCCCAGCGAGCAGCCCTTCAGCGAGGAGCAGGCTCGGCTCTACTTCCGAGACATCGTGCTGGGCATCGAGTACTGTGAGTACCCCAGCACTGGCAGTGCTCAGCAGAGGGTGTGCCTCGGCCCCTGCACAGCTGGGGAAGGGCATCTTGACACTGGGGGGTGTTGGATGAGCCAGAGGTCCCCTCAGATTGCCTGTGGTGGGGTTGCTGTTGAGGTGGCCCCACTCAGCTCGGATTACCCAGGAAGTGTCACAGAACCCTCAGAAATGAGAGAAATTGTGCCTCTCTTTTTTCTTCCATTTGTTTCTTTTTGGAGACTGTCTTTGAAGGCAATAGCAGAGCCAGCAAATGGGTGTTTGCAGTGTCACGAAGTGAGTCAGTCAGTCAGCTTGAGCTGGAACAAATCCCTGTCTCCGGCTTCACAGGGCCATGGCAGAGCTGGTGAGCAGCACGGGGAGGGTGTCTGTCCTTGTCCACTCCCTTTGCAGCATCCATCTGAGTGACTCCCCATCACTCAGGACTGTGGGGTGCTGAGAGTCCAGCACAGCTGTGCCCTCCCAGGGAGGTGGTGGATCAAATGTGTTCCCAGGCTCTGCCCAGACTCCAGAGCAGGGTTCCTCTTTGTGGCCTCTTTGAGTATCATCACCTTTTTTGGTGACACCTTGTCCCCATGTGGCTGAGGCCAGATTCACTGCTGAGTGCCTATTCTGCAGAGTATGGGGAGGCCACGGTAGGTCTGTGAATGACAGCAGGGATTTTTCTGGCCCTGTTGTCATTGACATGTCCCTGCTGGCACAAACCTGGCAGGGGTGAGCAAAGAGGGGTCCCTGAATTAAAGATACCAGGTGGAGTGGTCTTAACTGAAAGCAGTTACTGTTTCTGTACCTCAGCTGCTGGTGAGCTGAGCTTGGCTCTGTGCCTGTTTGATCCTGGTGTCCTCCTTGCAAACAGCCTCTGTGAGTTCAGTGCTCTCACCACCGACTGCTTCCTCTGCACACTGACACACTAAAGAATTGCCCGTGGTGAATTCGGGGAGGAAGAGGCAGCACAGCTTTTGCAGATGCCTTTCCCACCTTGCAGGTGTGATTGTTTTCCAGAGGAGACCGCAGTATGTAGATAAGGGGATCCTGTTATTACCTTGTGTTTGAATTGCCAGACAGCTTTTGGTTAGATCCATTAACAGTAGCTCATAAAGCAGCTCCTAAGTCTCTTGGGTCGGATGGGCTCTTGTGGATTAATAACTAGACAATCAGGAAAGTTGGAATACAGCTTTCACAACTGAGAAAAGGCACTAGTACAGTTAAACAGGAATCCATAACATGGGCTGGGTTGTTCAGTGTATTCCTAAATGACCAGAAAAAGGGTAGAGGACAATAAGAGAGATTGATGATGGCACTGAGTTGTTCAGGATACTTGTTGTTAGAACTGACTGGGAAGACTGGCAGGAAAATGCCATGAGAGCAAGTGATGGCATGATAAAATGACAGATAAAAATTCATGTTGCTGACTGCAGGGTAATGCATGAGGGGGAGAAACAACACTGAGAATACATGCCATGTGATGGGCTCTAAACTATCTCTTCTCACTCAGGCTTTGTTCTGGATAGTTCTCTTGAATATGCCAGCCCATTACTTAGTGACATTCAACAAGGCTAACAAGATTTGGGGAATTATTTGGAATGAAAGAAAGAAGAAAGTAGAAAATGTTATTATGCAGTTATTTGGATCTCTAAGAGCTCTTAGGTACAGACAAGGAGTATCCTGAATATTATGTGCAACTTGGCTCAGCCTATCTTTGAAACAACTCCCTAGAACTGAGGCCCAAGAAGCATGATCAGGATGGTCCTGGAACATCTTATGTACAGAGATATGACCAAAGCTCTTAAGACTGGAAAATTATCTTGCGGAGGGGTGCTGTGGCAGAAGCTTGTAAAATCCTAAGTGTCAGGGAAGTGCTGGACAGGAAATGAGTCTTTTCTGTCTCTAAAAACACAATAACCAAGGGATAGCAAACAAAATAATCAGGTAGCCAGTTTAAACCAGAAGGAATCACTCACCTGGCTTCAACCACCGAGAGAGAACAAGTCTCTGAGCATGATGGGCCTTGCTGAGGCAGAGGAACATGGTTTGCAGGGTCTCAGTCCCTCTCCACATTGAAATGCAGCACCACCTCATTTTTTGTCTAAAACCAGCCGGGAATAAAATCAGCGTTTGCAAGCCTGACAGTCCAGAAGCTTCCAGGTGCTGCCAAAATTAGTCAGGTCACCCCAGAAAGCTGGTAGAAGTGAATATATGAATGGGAATCTCAAGACTGTCTTTGAGTAGAGCTTGAAGGGTGAAGATGCAGCTTTTTATGTTCCCATTAGCATTCAGATTGCAGCAGAGCCTGTGTGCCTCAGCTGGGAGATCCAAGCTCTGCTGTGCTGGATGCTGCTGCAGGAACAGTTCCTGCTCAGAGGACGCTTTGAGTTTAGTAGATAGGAAAAAAAAAACCAACAAAACAACAACCCAGCAAAGTGTGGGTAGTCTTAAGCAGAGGGAGTGAAATTCAACAATAAATTATAGGATGCCCAAGCACTTCCAGCAACAGCAACAATAGGATGCTTTATTTTGGGCCATTGAGTAACCACTTATTTTATTAGCAAATGAAAGTTTAAAATGGTGTTCTCTCTGAACTGCTGCGTAAATGCATTGTAATTATTATATAATTAAGAGGAAAAGTGCACCATTTGTGCATGCTGAAGGAAAAGTGTTGCCAGGCAATCCAGAGATGGCAAGGTAATTTTAATGTAAGCATCTATAATTGTTGTGTAATTTGGGAGGCTCGATAACCATGCAGCTGCTTGAAGCTCGCAGTCATCACAGCAGCAAATGCATCATTGCTGGTTGGATTTTATTAGGTTAGAAGTTGCAAAGTGGATTCCTGTTGGAGCCTGAGAGGTGTTAATGGTGAGCAGGAAGGGGCTGCAGGAGCCAAGGTGGTGGGAGACGTGGGCTGACCTTTTGAATCACTGGTGGTGGCACGTGGTCCGTGACCACTGTGTGTCTGTGGGGACTGGACTCACTGGTTTTTCATGGAGTTTGCCTGGGGTGGAGGCCTCCTGTAAGAGGGCTGGCTGTGGGGGGAAGTTTGGAGGGAGGAAGTGGTCCAGGTGACGAGAGCTGGGTGGGAAGCCTGGCTTAGGCATGGTGGGAGGCAGGGACAGTGCCCTGGAGAGAGCCAGGAGCTCCCCGATCCAGGCAATGGCACGATGCTGTCACCTGCTTTTGGCTGGGTTTCTGGGTTTAGTGTGTTAAATACCAGGAGTGCACTGTGATACAAGAGAAACAGGTTCAAGGGCTGGGAGTCAGGGAGATCTGCCCATGGCTGAGTCTCCCTTCCTCTGGCCCCTGCAGTGCTGGGAATACATTTTGAGTTCAGGCGTGGTGATATTATTGATTCATGTGCTCTGTTTTAGTGCACCTGTCTTAGACCTGGGCTCTGTGGTGTGGGCTGTGCCAGGAGTTGTTGAAGCACATGCAAACTTGTATTGGGTTCCTGGTGAAATGGGCCCTGCAAAGGAAAGTGATTTTGCTTCCACTTTCAAGACTTCCCCGGTACTGCTGGCCCTGCACATGCCCTCAGGAACTAGGGAGGCAGGCTGGCCTCTGTGTGTGTAAGTACCACTGGAGTGGTAGTTCCACAGTGTGCTCAAGTGCTTTGGATGGGAAAGTTTGCTGGATTGTTTGAATCATTAACTAAAGTATGTGCTTAAGCATCTCTGTGAATTAGGAATATGTGCAATTGCCTCCCTTTCCACTTGTAACTCCCCTCTAGCAGTGCTTGGCTGGGCTTATTTAAACTTCAGTCTCCCTTGTAGTACGGCAAACTTTGCTTTCCTGGAGATGCTCAGCAGAAATGGGTGTGCAGTCATCATGCTTCATCAAAAGACATGGGGGATATGCCAGGCAGGTACCCCAGTTTGATTTTAGGATTGGGACACGAGTATCTTCATTTAGTAAGAGCCTGAGTAAGGAATTAGAATAAGCAGACGAAAGAGCTGTCTAAGCAGGAGCCTGGCTGTGACACAGGCCAGGAGCAGGCACTCAGTGCAGAACACGCACGCAAGTGTGACCCAGGGGAAAACCCTGCTGACTTGCACAGTCTGGATGAAGCACAGTGACTGTCCCTGCTGCTGTGGAGCTGCAAGCTCAGTATTCGAGTCACGAGAAGCTAAAACGGTTTCTGTCAGTGTGGCTGAAGAAGAAAAAACTTCATCTCCTGCATTCTCTGTAAAAGTCCGCAATTGTCCTCCTGTGACTGTGTCTAAAGGGGAGGCGGTTTTGGTCTCCCCTCTGCAGAGGAAGGTTCATCTCCTCTGAGCTATGGGGTTGAAGGGAGGGTAATGACATGCAGCTAAAGCCATTGGGAAATTACCTTTCCAGCAGCAGCTCTCTGCAGCGAGAACTGCAGTGACCCCGGGCCCTGCACGCTGAGCCTGCAGCCTTAACGAAGCATCTGGCTTTTCAAAGCTGGCTTTTCTGACATAAGACTTCATCTACTTGGTCGTCAATCTGTGAGTAAAGTTTCTATTATCTTAAAAGGAAATTTAAGCAAATTAAACCAACAACTGAGCCAACACAGGCTTGTGTCTTCTGAAGAATATCTAGTGCAGGGTAAGTCCAGCATGGGTGCATTAAAGCATCCGTGGTGCAGATGGTTTGATCTGGTCTGGCTCTTGGCAGAAGTGAGTTCCTCAGGTTGGTGTGGGTCAGCAGAGCTGGGATCCGAGTCTGTGGTGGAGCTGCTGCATGCTCTACTGTGATTCCCAGCAAGCTGCTTGCTTCCATGTGGGAAATGGGGACCTCCCTCTTCTCTGCTCCTGCCTCTGGCCTGTACAAGCTTGGAGCTCCTCAAACAGAGCATGTTGAGGTGAGCACTACAGCTGCAAAGTTCTGGGTGTTATAAAGGACACCACCAGGAGAAGAGAGGCTGGCTTGTGTTTTATCACGTGCAGACACGCTCTCCTTAGCTGATAAAAACCAAACAAAAAACCCTTTCATGAGCTGCAAGTGTTGCTGATACTAATCGATAAGGACTTTGTACAAGAGTGAGAGTAATTAGCTGATGGAGCAGATCAGAGAGATGTGCTGGAGCCCCTTAAGAACGATCAGGCAGTTTGATTTTTGTTGCTGTTTGATGCAGTTCTGTGCCTTTGCTGGGTGCTGGCAGCAGCCCCTGGCACAGCCTGTGCAGGTTGTTGTGTCAGTTCCTGCTGCTTGTTGTACCCTGCTCCCCTCGTTCCCTGTGCTCCCTCGGACACGGGCGTGTGTGTGCAGCCACAGCAGGGACCTCTGCATGTCCCCTGTGGCTGCTGGTAAGGCTGTGCTTGTGAGGGCTGGAGGACAGCCTCGGACAAGGTTACCTCTCTCTCTTCCTGCTGCAGTACCCCACTGCACCTTCTGCCAGGAGCATGGTGCTCAGCCGGGTGCTGAAGATGGAGCACAGAGGGAAGCTGAGCTGTTCCAAAGGGCCGGGTAGTGCTGAGGCTGTGGGACCTCCTTTGCTAAACCTGGGCTTAAGCAATTTATCCAAGTGGCAGAGGCTTCATGGGTGCAGCAAGAGAGCAGAGAAACAGTGGAGAGAGCTGACAGCACCTCCTCTGGGATCCTCCCCCTGCCCCTGAGTGAGCTGAGCAGGGGATGGGGGTGTTCCCCTTGCACAGCCCCCAACACCCCTGTCCTCCAGCCCTGCCTCAGCAGAGCACTGTGGATGAGTAGCAGTCTTGAGCTCTGGATGGTGGTGCAGCAGTTTCCTTAGGAGGGTGTTAAATAATTTCTTTGCTACAGGGGTGATGTGAGCCTAATACTAAGCAGACTCTGCAGTAGCACCATATGGATTGCTTTTGCCCTTGAGTGGGAATGGGATTCTGGTTTTAATCAAGCAGAATTCAGCACTGGCCTCAGTAAATAGCAGGATGTGTCAGTGCATTGCAAAGTTTTATAAGTGTAATTTTTAAATGAGCTTTTAGCAAGTTTGTATTAACCTGCTGGAGCTCCAAGGTTTCCAGAGGGGAGTGCGGTGAAAAGCACCTTTTCTAAAAGGACTAAGGAACAACATCTCTTTCTAGCACTTCCATCTCTGCCCCCTCTGGGTCTTCACTCCCTGCTAGTGGATTTGTTGGCAGGCAGTTCCCAGGCATCTGCCTCTGAGTGAAGGGGAAAGCCTGTTCAGTCCTGGAATAGCCTGTGGGATCTGGAAATGAGGAGTGTTGGTGAAACGGCTGTTTTGTCCCACCGAGGGCAGCTCAGGGACTGAGCAGAAAGGAATGATGTGCTTGGCAGGGCTTTGCTGAGCAGCAGTGAGGGAGCAGGGAGGCAATGGCAGAACTGTGGAGACCCAGATAGGAGTGTACAGATAGGAGCCAGCTGGCCCAGCAGCAGAGAACTTCCCCAAAATCCACCCTTTTCTCCAGCCCCATCTACTGGACTACAGCTGGCTGCTGTTACCAGCTCAGTTCAAACACATTGTAGTGAAGAAACAAACAAACAAAAAGCCCTAAAAAGCCAGATTTTCAGAGATACCTTTTATTTTAGGCAGTTGTTTCATATGGGCTTAAATTTGAACAGCCAAGTGCAGGTTTGTGCCAGCTGCAGTAGGTGCAGCGTGCCTGCTAGAGCTCTGTCTGAAATCAAGAAGGACAGAGGAAGATGGTCCTTTCCCAAGGATTGCTCACACGCTGAGAGCTCTGAATCTTCCTCTGAGGTTGCATCTCCACAGCATCAGCCCTCAGCAGGCTGTTGTTAGGCAATAGTGCTCCATGCCCAAGTTCAGGAGGCAGACCAGACTTTTAGGCATCATTCCCTTGTTTCTGAGCACCCTGAAGCTCTAGGGCTTGACTAAGTCCACCTTCAGATATCCCTGGTCAGGCTTTCTAACACAAGTTGTGGTAAGATGTAGTACACAGGCACTCGCCTGCCCTGCCTGCTTTGTTCATGGGGTGGCTGTGAGGATTAACAAACAAGTATTTCTAACACATTTGAGATCTTTGCCTGGATGATGCTCTAGGAACCCGTGGGATTGTTATCCAGATGCAAATAGGCCTGAAATAGCGTTACCTTTCCACTGAAGAATGGGTCTAATAAAACCAAATTTAACAGAGCGCTGCATAATCAGACTTTGTCCTAAGGGCTCTGTGATATCTTAGGTGGTTTCATTTTCATTATGAAGAAATACCAATCTATGCTCTGCATCAGGTCTGTCAGCACAGAAAGTCCAGGGTGTCGTGGAGCCCAGGAAAGCCATTCTGGTGAGCTGCTGACCCCTGCTTTAAGAGCAAAACCCTTTCCAGATAAAAGCAACATGTGGAGCCATTCTGTCAGTTTGCCAAAGCAGCTTCAGCAAAGTGCTCTGCTTGGGCAGCTCAGCATCGATTTTGACCTGGGGAGGGGTGCAGGCAAGTGCATTTGCATGGGAATGAGTGTTTTTCAGCTGTTGGTGTGGCCTTGTGCATGGCCTGGGAGGGCAGCACCAATGGGATGGTCCTTCCCAAGGCTTCCTGCATCCAGCAGCCACGTCCCCGTGGCTGGACTGGGTCTGAGGGCAGTCTCTGCCTGCTTTGTGACACTTTCTGTACTGTCACAAGCAAAAAACCCAGAGCCTTGCTCTTTGAGCAGGACACGGAGCAGCTGGAAGTTCTCTCAAAGGCATAGATTCAGCTTAGGGGCCACAGTTGCCCATGAAGGGAACTAAGGGAAGGTCATGAGTTGTTCTAAAAGAAGAATAATCCCCAGACTCTCATGTTTAGGTGCAGAAATACAGATCATTATTTTGTTTATGTTTGTTTAAAGCACATTTAGGGGTTTTATTTATATGTTGAAAGTGTTTTTCCTTCTGTGCTGAGCCTGATGCAGCCCTGCTCCTCTCTGTGACACAATGTGTCCTTAATTCCAAGGACGGGACAAGTGTTTTGTTCCTGGGACCTCTGGTCCTGGCTTCTAGTGAACTAATGCTAACAGCAGTGCCTTTCCTACCTGCTGCTCTTAAATCTACAGAGGATGAAGCTTGCTCCCAAATGCTTCAGGATGGTGAAATGAGAGGGGCAATTTACGCTGGTGATTGTGTTAGACTGACTGTGGCTGTCCCCTGCTCCCCTTGGGGTGGGTCCTGCGTTCCTTGTCCCTTCTGTACAGTCATTAACAGTCTGGAGGGTGTCATTAGTGGTAGGCTTTTATATCCCAGACGCTCAGCTCTCCCTCTGGAGTTCTGCAGGGATAACACCTTCGTTTCTCTGTGTGCTGTGCTGGAAGTGCAGGTCATGCTGGTTTAACCAGCACCTTTTCCCCAAGACAGCTCTGTCCCTGGGCTCCTCTGGCAGCACGTGGCAGTGATGTGTGTCACTGCAGGCACATCCAGGCAGACTTTGGCCAGTCCTGCTGAGTTGATTGATCCCTGCCTTTCTCCCTGCAATGTGTATCTGCAAGAGGTCTGGACTGGCAGCAGAAGCTGGCGGGTTGGGAAGTTTTTCCCAGTTTGGTTGTGTTGGTGTCCTGCAGGTGAGCAGTCCTGCTTCCTTCCTGCAGCTCCCAGACAAGGCAGCTTTTGTCTGTTGCCCACAAGCAGACTTGGGAATGATTCTGGGGGAATATTTTACTCCGTATTGTGCTGAACTGTACCAGTGGTGAGACACAGCACAGGGGAGGATAAGCCTGTGCATTTTGAAGCCCGAAGCCAATTTTGGAAAGCTGTGCAGGGGAGGATGCCCACAGCAACTGGCAGGCTGGGGCTTTGACGTGTGTTCCTTCAGAGCAGAACGGGGATTTCAGGTTGCCTTCATCAGGTTAGCAGCTCCACACCAAATCATTTCTTGACAGATGTGAGCACTTGCTCTTTCAGTTTTTGTGGCTGTGATGTTCATTTATACCAGCTGCTGCTCAGTGCACATCCCCTGTCCTTCTCCCTTGCCTCTGCACAAGGCAGGGAGGACAGGGAGAGGGGGATTTGCAGATAGCAGGAATCCTTTCAGCCAGCTGGCAGGAGACTTTGGTTGCTGTCACTCACAGCAGCACAGTGTGTGGGTGGGATGCTGCTCCCAGCACCGCCGCTCCGGACCTGCCCAGCCACCTCCCCTCTGCATCTGTCCCCTTCCCATCCCAGTCCGTCATTATTTAAATGGATGCCAGGTGTTCAAAAGCACCTGGGATGTGGCATTCCAGAGGCCAGGCTCGCTCCTGGGGTCCTCAACCCTGCAGGCACTTGTGCTGAGTCTCTCCTCTGAGCACCCGAGTCAGACTGCCGCTATCTCCAGTGCATGTGGGTGTTCTCATCTGGAAACTCAAATTTCAGTGGCCAAATGAGCCATTGTTTGATGCCTTCAATTTTTGCAAAGGATGTGTTTCTAATCTCTTTGTTCTTTGTTTCTGACAAAGAACAGTCCCAGCAGTCAGCAGCGTCCAGACCTGCTGGAGACCAGCAGAGATGGGCACTGGGGAAACACAGGGCAGCTGGAAAACTGCCCATGGTGTTCCTTGACTTCCATTAGATGTTGCAGAGGCAGGGAATGTGTTTTACAAAATACACAGTTGTATGATAGAGAAAATGGTTTGTGGTTTTATTTTGTTTGTGGTTTTTTACTTTCCTATAAGGAAGAAATAATAGAAAACCTGGAGTGCCTGCTCGCCTTAATTTTCACAGACCAAGCTCCAGGGATGTACTCATGTGGTCTATGTTTGTTTTGGGGTTTTTTTAGAGGCTTTGGGAATCTTAGCCCCGTGGTGTCAGGCATGGCACCAGACACCTGCCTGAAAGGCAGCTCATCATCTCTTGAAGGAAAACTTCACTCCCCCCTCACTCTTATTTGCTCTCCCTATATTACCATAATGAAATGTCAGCTTGCCACCAGCTCTGCTGCTGAGCAGATGTCTCCTCCTAACTACTGTTGTTGCAGGGTTTTGGTGTTTATCCTGTCTGGGCAGGCTGTTACAGCATTAACTGCCTCCCATCACAGCCTGGCCATGCAGTTGCTGCACATCTGGAAGAAGATCTAAGTACTGGTGCTCTCCAGCAAGTTTTTGTCTGCTGGATCTCCAGAGCAGCTCTTGAATGTGCCAAGGACACCATCCCCCAACAGTGCTTTAAACTGAGGAGAGAGTCTTGCAGAAAAAAATATCTGCAAGTGTGACTTCCCTTACCCAAGCGTGGCCTGCTGGAAAGTTGGCTTGAAAAGAGCAGAAAGTTAAATGAAGTTTGTTCATTCTTGGTCCTAAAGCACAAGCTGGGATGCTCCATAGGGCAGGCTGCCTTTGTGGCAGTGTGTTGGTCAGCTTTGTAAAGCAGGAAAGGCTTAGACCAGCGTTTTCCTCCACCCAATGTGTATTTCCTTGGAGATATGAAAAGTGCTCATGGGGAGGTATAAAAACAAACATGCTCTGTTTGCAAGAAGGAAATGTGAAAACAGTGGTTGGAGCCAGGGGGGTCCTGGTCCTCTGAGGAGGGCAGGATTAGAGGATTTCCTCCTCCTCCTTCAGTAAAGTCTCCTGGGTTTTCTACAGTTCTTCTTTTGGGGTCATTTCATGTTCTGAAAGTTGGTGGGTTTTTTATTTGTAAAGTTCTCCGAGTTCCTGAGAAATCAGCCGCTTCCCTACAACTCCCTGCTTCGCTCCGTGGCCTGGAAATGTCTTTCAACTGCAATATTGCACAAGAGGGGTGGTTTTTGTTGCTGTTTTCAGTGCATCTCAGCCTCCAAACTCTTTGCAAGGGTTTGTTTCATGGTTCATGTACAAGCACTTCAGCTGGTGCCCACGGTTGGCCTCATGGAGCTGAAACAGAGCTGAAGTGGAGCCTCAAGGAGTGAAAGACCAGGTTTGGCCACAGCTCTGGGTGCAGGAGTGGTGGGAATGGCTGGGAGCTTTGTGCTGGGGTGGGGGTTTGGGGTGATGCAGAGCAAGTTGACGTTGTTTCTTTGTTTGTGGGGTCCATTGAGAAGCTTGGCTATAGAAAGAGTGCCTCTTTGGGGTGCTGGCACCAGCCAGCTGGGGATTGCTGCGAGCTTGGAGCTCCATTATTCCATCTTTCGAGCTGGAAATGCCCACTGCTTTCTGAGCTCTTGGCTGAATTTGGCACTCAGCTGCTCGTCGCCTGTTTGATTCTACCTGTGGTTCTGCCCCTTTTGATGAGCTTCACAGCACTGCAGTTTCAAAACAAATGATCTAAAAGTGAACCTCTTTATGTGGGTCCCATAAACCTTTAATACAGCAGGTGGCCCAACCCATCAGCCAGTCTGGTAGGGCCAAGCAAATCTGCAGGATTTGAGTGTTTTCCCTCTCCAGCAGCATTCCTCATTCCCACTGGTTGAGCTTTCCCTGAGTTCGTGTCTGTTCTTTGCATAATTCCTAGATGTATTTCTGAGAATTGTGTCCCAGTGAGGTACCTAGAAGGAATGGCTGCAGGAAATGGCCCTCCTGCTCCACTATATTCCATCTCCAGCAGCAGCTGGCAGTGTGGTGCCCGAGCCTGCACCTTTATTTTCACCCTCCTGGAAAGGTTTCCCCTGGGTGTGTTGGCTGCCGTGGCAGACCATGCTCCTGTTTTTGGGTGTTTTTTTCAGTGCACTACCAGAAGATCATCCACCGGGACATCAAGCCTTCCAACTTGCTCTTGGGAGATGATGGCCACGTCAAAATCGCCGATTTTGGGGTCAGCAATCAGTTTGAAGGGAATGATGCCCAGCTTTCCAGCACGGCAGGGACACCAGCCTTCATGGCACCGGAGGCCATCTCACAGACTGGCAAAAGTTTCAGTGGAAAGGTGGGTCTTTGCTCACAGCTGGCGGCTCCTGGGACCCCCAGGCATGGCACAAAGGGCAGTGCCACACCTGCATCCTGACTGTGGTACAAATTAGGGTTGTCATTCAGTAAAACTGAAGCTCTAATTCTGTCCAGTCCAGGCAAAACTCACATTGGTTGTTCTATGCAGTGGGCAGACACTTTGCTGTGGACCCCTGCCTAGGCAGAAGCCATGTTAGAGCCCTTTCCCTGCCCAAAGGGAAAGGAGGAAGCCTTTGATTCCCTTCCAGAATAATCAAGAGGCACAGAGGGCTGCTGAACACCAAGGTCACATCTTGATTCCCTGAAAGTGAGAGGCACTGCCGAGGGTGGGGGTGCAGACATAGGGATAGGGTCTAAAGGGGAGTTTTTTGTCTGGAAAACTTTTGAGGTTCAACCCTGAATGGTGGAATTTCCTGTAAGAAGGGGCTGCTTGCTGGTCACAGCAGGGCAAGGGAGCAATGACTGGCCCAGCACAGCCCTCATTCCTCTGGTGTGCAACAGCTGCCCTTAGGAGCCCAACTTCAAAGTGACATAGAAAATGTCAGAGCCATACAAACAGTGTTTTCTGAATTGCTGGGAAAATGCAGCTCACTCAGATCGTCTGTGCTGCCTCTCCTTTACTGCCTGTTCGTGCTCTCTTCCAGGCACTGGATGTGTGGGCCATGGGAATCACCCTGTACTGCTTTGTTTACGGGAAGGTAAGCTGCTGGAGCCCTGTACTGCACTGTCTGCCTGGCTTTTGACTCATTCCTTTCCAAATAAAGGCAAATATTGGAGACAAAGACCTACCTTCTGCAAGCTCACAAATCCCCCTGCAGATCAGAAGGGGCTGACGCTGTCGTCTGTGGAGAGGATCATTTCCAGCGTTGGTCCCTGGATGCAGAGCTGTTGTTTGTGCTACAAACCCAGAGCAGCATCAGCAGCACCACCAGCAGTTTGTGGGGGGTTTATCCACATTGCCTGCATTTAGAAATGAGCCAGAGCGTGGATAGAGGCGTAGGATTGATCCCAAACTGCTGCAGCACTTTAGGAACCAGCTTACAGAAAGCTCTGTCTGCCAAAGCTGAGTTAGGACTGACAGGGGGTCCAGTTTGGCAGAGGCAGCTCTTCAGTGCTGCCTTCTGCACTCTCCATGTCCTGCCATGGCTCTTCCCTCACCTCTCCCAGCTGTGCTGTCCCAGGATGAGCAGTACAGCAGGTTGTGCAGTCTCTGTGGGCAGGAATGTTACCTGAACCTCTGTCCAAGCACAGACCACTGCAGTTCCCACCACACAGGCACCAGGCATCCAGCTCTGGGGTAAGAAGTGGCCTGGGAAGGTGGCAGAGGCAGTTCATGGTTACCTGGCAGGCTGGATGAAGGAGGGTATTCCAGTCCAGTTGTGTATTCCCTAGATCCCGCTGCTGTTCTGAATTTATTTTTTAATAAGGAATTAACTGATTTATTGTGTGTGGGGAGATTTTATTTATTTCTATCTCTGTGTAAATTCGGGGGGGAACAGAGGGTGTACTTGTGTTACATGAATGACAAATGCCTGAGTGATGCCAGGATCTTGGACAACTGGAAAATCTCTTGTTTGTTTTACAGTGCCCTTTTATAGATGAATATATTCTGGGTCTTCATAACAGGATCAAGACCAAGCCTGTGGAATTCCCAGAAGAGTGAGTAAACTTTACTCTGCTACTGTAAAATAAAGTCCAGTTTTCAGCATTATTCTCTGTGTGGTACAAATGCCAGTGGGTCACCACGGAGGGACAGACACGAGTGGGTGAGGTGCTCTGTGTTCTCCTGGGTCCTTCACATGGGTTTTGTGCTGGTGATGTTGGTGAGGTGCTACAAGTGCCTCTTCTCTTCCTCTGTCCTTGCTGTGCAGACAGGGACTAAAGGAAATGGCTCTTGAAATCTTTGGAAGTGAAGGGATTCCAGGATCTAGGAAGTTCTGCCCCAATTACTTGACTCTGGAGATGCTGGATGCATGGTTTGGTTGGGGTTTTGTTTCTCCCCATGCAGCAGCCACCAGAATGATTCAATGTATTCATTTTCAAAAGCAACGTGGTGATAAACCTCAGTCTTGGTCTAAGTAAACACATCCCTCTCCTGTGGACTTCCCTTGGAGCCAGGGGAACTGTCTGAGGGAAGGATGCTTGTCCCGAGATGTGCAACCACAGTTTGAACTCTGATGAAAGGCACATGTGGTATTAGAGAGGAAGGGAGGGATGTGCATGTATCCGACATCTATGGCAGGGCAAGTCTGTTCTGTGAGCTGCTCACTGAATTTTCACGTTACAGTAAAGGGCTGGGCCTCTGCCTTGGCAGTCTCAGACTTCCTTCTGATTCCACAGAAAGCGATGGATACTCAGGGTGCCCTCTTAGACATCTGCCTCAGCTGGGCTGATGGAGCCCTGGCTCCAGGGGCTGCATTAATCACCCCTGCACTGACGAGGAGGCGCAGCCACTGCAGACAGCTCAGCCACCTCTGCCCAGGTGGAGCCCACACAGGACTCTGGAGCTCCAAGGACCTGGGGCCACTTGTCAGATGGCACACACAGACCCCAGGGTGGGTATGGGGCAATTCTGGCAGGACCAGGTGACCTGAGGCTTTAGGAGCACAAAGGCTGGTCATGCTCCACTGCCGTGTCCCCACCTGCAGTTGGAACAGGACTTTGTCTTGACAGCACTGCAGCCAAAAAAACCCAAACCTGTTTATGTTCCCCTGGCAGTTTTCTGCCTTGCTCAGGGTTGGCAAAACTCCCACCCCTCCCTCAGCCACCATGTATTTGGGTTAGCAGTCAGCTTACAAGTGACTGTTCCCATCTGCCTCTGCAGTAAGTTATTAACATTTAATGGGCTGACTGGGTTGTGCTGAGATCCTTTCCTTCATTCAGGCATTTTCTTCAGCGATAATTGGGCTGCATGATTTATACGGATTCCTCAGTGACCTGTTCTCCCAGTCTAAAAAAAGCCACACCTCTGATTAGGTTGTTGGAGGAGCTGAGGGTTACTGGGTGTTGACAGCTGTCCAAACCACATTTATTTGTTAGAGGCAGCAACAGAGACATGGAATTCACTGGAGTGGATCCACTCTGACCTCCCACAGAATTAGCACCTCTCTACAGTGAGCAGTATTTTGGTTTCAATTTATTTCACCATGGCTACAAAAGACACATTCCTGTTTGCAGACAGCCCATGGAAACTCATTGCCTGTTCCCTGACAACCTTTAGGACAGAGGGATCTGACTGTACCGGCGTCACCATCCTGTCCCTTCCCTTAGAGACGCTAGGATAAATATTTATGGCCCTGGAGTTCTCATTCATGTCACCGAGTCCTTGGCATGACACGAGGTAAATGGGCTTAGCTCACACCCTGAGGATCCTGGCATGACTAAAAAGCAAGCTGAAGTTTCTGTTCAGACGTGTTAGTAGAGTCAGAAGCTCTGCCATGTGCCTCCTGGTGAAGCCCAGGACAATGTTCCCTGACCTGCAGGCACCCTGTAAAGTGATCTGTGGTGCTGGCAAGCCTCCCGGAGGGATGCTGAGCTCTGTGCTTGGCATTCTCCTGAGAGCTCTTACAGGACTATGGCTGTGAGAAATCCCAGACAGCACAGGCTTTTCAAATGAAAAATGCCATCAGGCACAGTGCTCACACTGCTGCAGACTGGAGAGAAGGGAAACCAGAGACAGGGTGATGTGATCTGTGACCTGGCCATAAACACCCTGACACTTGGTGATCCTGCTTATGGGGCTTTTCCCTCTGACTTTAATCCTGTGGTGTGTAGAAATCAATCCCAGAAATGTTGAGTGATTTCATATTCTATTTATTTTATTTTAAGTGAAGCTGTTGACGCTTTGGCACAGAACTGATTTTAAGTATTTTTAAAATGCCATCTCACCTGCATCAGAGTGGTGTCTGGAAGGAATCTGTTCTGGCCTGCTAGATGCACTGCCACTGCCCATGGCTGTTCCTCTGGAGCTCATCTCAAGAGCAGCACCATTCTCCCCATTCCCACTAAAATTGTCACCTGAGTCTCTGAGGACTCATCCTGTTGTTCCCCTTGTCTGGGCTGTATTGCCTGTGTACAGCAGACCCTTGATGCAACTCTTAAGTGTTTAGACTTCAAACTGAACCCCCTTTCTGCCTCTGGACGAGCAGCATTTCCTTGTGGTTGTTTGTAAAGATCTCATAGCCAAAGTCCAAATAGAATATTCCTGAATTATTAAACAGCAGCTCTGTTTTCAGACTGAAATATCCCTTGCTGTGATGTGGTTTTCATTTTGGTTTGTGATAGTTTATTCCCTTCTCTGCTTGAGGAGGGGGGTGCAGAGGAGGTGGGCACAGCAGCTGGTGCTCACCATTTTCAGTCTCGAGTCCAGCCTTCTGGGGAGTGACATTTTATGCTGCTAAGTTCCATCTCCGTGCAGAAACGCAGTTCTTCAAGAGTCAGCTGTGACACAGACGTTCAACTGCCTAACACAATTCAGTCACATGCTGGCATTTTACTGCAGTAGCACGTTGATCATCCAGATCCAGTGTGTTTTAAAGACATCTCCTGCATCATTAACCACAGGAGTCACGCAGCCTTTGGGCTGCAGGACCAAGGGCTCCATGTCCATAGAGTGGCTTCTGGGTTAAGGCCCTCTCCCATTTAGAGCTTGGAAATAGTGGTAAAAAATTAGATGTATTTCTCTTATTTGCATTTGTTCATTCCCTCTTTTTGTTACCCCAAGGCTGAGCTTTGCAGGTAGGGAATACCGAGTTACAGGCTGCCTGCAATCAGTGTTCTGGATGCAATTTAAATAACACAACCTGCAATCTTAGCTGGGAACTTGAATGTCAGATGGGAGTGTTTCATCCAGCACACAGTTGCTCATGATGCAGGTTCAGCAAATCAAGCTGTGCCCCTCTTGATTCAGAGTTCAACTCCAGTTCTACTCTCAGGAACACTTTGTTGTTCCAGAATCTCCCCTCAGAAATTCCCCTATGGTGTGCTGTCTTTAAAAATGTCCTCGGACCCATTCAGCTGCTCCCTCATGCTGCATTTTGAGTGTGTGCTGTTGTGTCAGTGGGCAGAACAGGACAACCAAGCCCTGTAGCAGTGATTGTGGTGCCTTCCTCTTTCAAGCCAGGTTTGCAGAGAAAATATCTCCTGAGCAGAGCAGGTCCTCCACCAAGCAACTGCAGTAAGAACTGTGCATTGCTGCACTTACAATTCCCCTATTAACTGTGTGCTGCTGTTTTCTTCACTCAGAGCACAGATCAGTGACGAGCTCAAGGAACTGATACTGCGCATGCTCGATAAAAATCCAGAAACAAGGATAACAGTCCCTGAAATAAAGGTAAATTGGATCTTGATATTAGAGTTTTTAGTCTCAGCTGATTTTATGTTCTGTGGTACCTTCTAATGTGGCAGAGCTGTTCCCAGTGTTTGTTTTGGGAGCTCTCTCTGGCACCCTCCCTTGGAAAGGGAGAGCTCATTTTGCAGCCACAGCTCCATCGCTGCTTCTTGCTTGGGGAATATTGACAAAAGCTTTCTTGTTTACTTATTTAAATGAAAATTACTCAAAAGCTGGCTGATCTCAGTGAATCCCTAGGAGAATCAGCATTGTCAGGGGAGCTGCTAGCTGCAGAGCCTGTGCTGGCAGTGTTGGATGTGTGTTCCAGGGACTGGATGTGTGTTCCTCCTCTGGTCCTTGTGTGGTCAGTGGCCTCAAGACAGCACATTTGTTTCTATCACCATTATTTGGGAGATGTTTAATAATAGAAAGAATGAACAGGCCTGGCAGAGCACAATGCTTCACAGGCTGTGGTTTCATTCTGGGTTTGTGTGGGCTTGCTGTCCTCCTGTCACCCCTCACCAAGGCTTTAGACCTGCTGGAGGATCTCAGAATTTCCAGAGAGATCCATCAGCATGCTCTGCTTTGCTTTGTCCCAGGGCAGCTCAGTATTACCACCAAAGCTGACAGTAGAAAGGTTGAGCTTCAGGAAAAAAATCGTGACATCCCTTTCCTCCATGCTCAAGAGGCCAAAGCCAGGTTTGGAGCTGTATTTATGGGATTTCACTTGACAGCTCTTGCAGGCACACTGTAAGACCCTGTGGGTAGAAGAGCAGAGCTGAGTGCTGGCCCTTGTCCCTGGCTGTGCACAGATGGTTGGTGTGCTTGGGGACTTGCCATGGGTGCTGACAGAGGACGTGTCTCCAGTGCCAGGCTGGGCTCCGTGCTCAGCCCATGCCCTTGGACAGGGCTTTTTTCCTGTTCACAGCCAAGAAACCATGAGAGGCAGCAGGGAAATGGGGCTTTGCTCTGCTGCGTGTGAGAGAAAAAGATGAAAATGCTCCAGATAACTCAGGTTTTCAGAGTGTTTCAAACTTGATTCAGAGAGTGCCACGGTGCTGGTTGGTGGCAGCGGGTGTGACAGCACTGAGCCAGACTGCAGCCATTTCCGAGGAAGCTGGTTAAAAAACATCTGTGGCAGTGAGAAATGGAGCAGTACTGACTGCTGCCCCTGCCATGAGCCCTGTGCCCCCGTTTCTGTGCCAGCCCAGAGCTGTGTGTGTCCCCCGTGCAGGTGCACCCGTGGCTGAGCAGGGGCGGCGCGGAGCCGCTGCCGCTGGAGGAGGAGCACTGCTCTGTGGTGGAGGTCACCGAGGAGGAGGTCAAGAACTCCGTGAAGACCATCCCCAGCCTGCCAGCCGTGGTACGTGTGAAATACACCACATCCTCTGAGCAGGGGGCTGTGCTGAAGCCTTCAGCTGGTGGAGGAGGTTTGGAGAGGGCACACGTGTGTTCCTGGCGTGAAATCTCGGCCTTTTGACCCAGCGTGAGCTTCTCGTGTCTGAGTTCTGCAGCAGCCTGGCTCTCTCGAGCAGCTGTTCTGTGGGTTCCTTTGCTCTGTGCTCTATGCTGTAGTGCTGTAGCAAAATGTCAGCTGAATTATTAAAGAAGCTATTGTTACTCCTTTGAACCGGCTTCCAGGAGTCAGTCCTGCTGTTCTCACTGGTCTGTTCTCTTCCTCAAAAGATCCTAGTGAAGGCCATGCTAAGGAAACGCTCCTTTGGGAATCCCTTCGAGGTCCAGACGAGGCGGGAGGAGAGATCCATGTCTGCTCCAGGGAACCTGCTGATGTAGGTACCTAGAGCCAGGCCTGGCTCTGCGGCACGGGCAGGGCCGGGGCGCGTGGGGAGGGAGGGTGGGGGAAGCAGTTTGCAAATCTTTTCTGTAGCGTTTAAAGACAAAACTCCCTTCTGCATCAAACACTGGAGATAAAATCCACCTCAAGTCCTCTCGGATTGAAATACAGTGTATTACTGCAGCCTAAAAACTCTTTTATAGATGCGGTTCTTTGTAAGATGGGTTTGGCCTGAACACGTGAGGTGCTAAACTTGAGTCTGTTTTTTCACCTGTTAGTTTATAAAATGGTCTGATCAAAGATACAGTAAGAGATTGGTGAACTAAAATAAGTTTAATTAGGGTCTAGTATAGATATATATTGGAAGGTTTAATTCTTCTCTCCTTTCTGTGGACAACAGAAATGGCACCAGATGAGCAGTTTATGTGGGGTTTTTAACTCAAAATGAGATGATGGGATTTGACCTGTGGTCTGGGGCCCAAGTCTGGGCAGAGACACCATGGTCAGACAAAAGAGAACACTTTGAAATTGCTTTTTCACTCGAGAACACATACAGCATTTTTTCACACAGTTTTTTGCCAGTTAATGAAATAGTGGAACATGTTGCAAGGGAGTATTTTGGAGGTTGGTATAAATTACTATATTGGGATTAAAAAGGGAGTAGAGATGTTGATGACTAATAGATGGTGTGTACAGGGATGGGGAGAGAATTCTTCTGTCCTTTATTTGGTTCTTACTCTTTCTCCCTTATTTTTGTTACTGATTCCTTTCAGAGCCAGGCTTCTGGGCCATCACTCCCAGTAAATAACAGCTGGACCAGTAGCCTCATCTGGGACAATTTTTTTATATAATAAAATTCTCACCCTACAGATTCTGTAAGGCTGACAACAAAGCTGTGTTGCCCCAAAATGATTCTTTTCCACCCAGAATCCCAGTACCATTCCTGGCAGACTCCCACACAGGGTGTGCTGAGTATCACTGCACCATTGACAACACAATTAGAGGAGTCTCTCTGTCTCTCACAGGTGTGTGGGGATTTAAGGGCTCAGCTCAATTAAGAATGATGATGTTCTAGGTCCCCAGCTGTGTATTGGAGGCTTTAGTGAAGACTTTGCCTCGGAGTCCATGGCCAGACACCAGTTTGACATTTAAACACCCTGTACATGAGTGCTGCTGTAGGACACATCTGGAGCATGGCAGGCACAGCTCCTTTGCCAGCTCAGCACAAGGGATTTGCCCTGTTTTGTTTCCCTTGGCTCAATGCCTTCCAAATTAGTTATTGCTAATTGGACACACGTCCCTACCCATATCTTCACCATCATTCCTGGTCACTGCATTGCATTGCTCTGAGATGGGGAAAAATTTACTAAATTTGAAGAAAAATGTATTTTATTCTTCCCACTGTCCCAGACAGGTAACTCGGAGCAAGGCAGGATTTATTTTCAAGCCCTGCCTGAATTGATATTTCAAGGTGGTCACCCTGAGCCTGTTTCCAAAAGGGAGCTGTTCCCTTCCACCTTTGTTTGAGAGGCTTGAAAACTCACCCAGGTGGTGGGAAAACTCCTTGACCCTTGATGCTGGTTCCTGCCTGGGGCTGGGTTCTTTAGTATCTGCTCAGAAAAAACAAGGTTCATTTGATCTCAGGTAGCTGTGAAGCTTCTGATCAGCCACATTGTCAGAGTCTTGTCCTTTATAAAATATTCTTAGGCCTTCAAGATGAGCTGTAAGCTTTCACTTTTGTCTCCTTTTTAAAGTTGCTGGTCAGATTCTTCTCAGCTCATTCAAACCCAGCGTCTTTCCCTGTCTCAGCTCATTCTGGCCCTGTGTTTTATTTAGGCTCCTTGTACAGACTAAAAGGTTTATATCTTAAAGCAGTGTGTAATTTCCACTGTTGTGCTGCTGTGTCCAGTGCCCTTAGTTTACAAACCCGTGCCAGGCCAGGGATGGAGCTGCAGCCGTGCTGGGCTGGCCTCTGCCCAGCTGTGTGAGCACTTAGAAATATCCAAAATCAATGTGAATGTGCCAGTTCGCCACTGCACTAATCCCTGTGCTTCATTTCTGAGTCTCATGCCATCAGTGCCAATTTTTGGCAATAACGATTGACTTTATCCTAAATTATTTCATGCACAACTGGAGCTTTGAGAACCCATCTCGAAACTGTTGTTTAAAAGCAAGATACTTGCCAAGTCTCTCCAACAAATGGTGTTGTATATTAAACACTGCAGCAGGGATGCTCCTTTTAAGGCACATGGATTATTATTTCAGACTTTGCAAAACGCTTTACTGACTGAATCTAATGAAAATAACTTCAAATTTAAATAGATGTGTTGGATCTAATGACATTAATTTCCAGTGAACCGTGGCTAAATGGGAAATGTTCATTGTTCAGTGAGTTATCTCTTGATGACAGTGTTATTTCCACAGGGGCAAACAGAGCAGACACCAAGCTCATCCACTTCTTAATTCATAGTGGGTTGTTCCTTGGAAAAACCACCCTTAATACACATATAAAGTTTAACATCAGTGCCAATGTTATGAATAGAGCTGTGTTAGTTAAAATAAGTTTCAAGTGAGTCTGGATTTCTGTAAATTTTTAGGATCTTGCAGGAGCAGATAATGTTGCAGTAGTAAGGCTCTGCAGAGTTTCTGCATGTCCATCACCCTTGTAGCTGGACAGGGCACCCCAAAAGTGGGACATGCCAGAAAAGCAGTGCCTGCAGCCATCACTGTGCTCTGCACACGTGGCTGCCCGTGAGGAGCTGAGCAAAAAATGAGCCACACACTCCCAAGCTCTCCTCCACAGAGCTCCTCCTCCCCTGTGTCTTTAGAGGGACATAAATCAGCTTTTGTAATATTGCATCTCCTTCTAGTTGTAGGTAGGAAATAACTTGTTGTGTTTCTACGGAAGAAAAAAGGAAAGCAATTAGAATACTCCAGTTTCACATTCAATTTATTTAATTAGGCTGCATGTGAAATTGCCAGAGCCCCACTCACTGCTGCTTCAAGCATTTTACATCTGTGCCATTTCTGAGGATATACTCTGTAGGAAATCCTCTGGCAGCTGAGCTGAGCTCTGGTACCAGAGCTTTCTGGTGTTTGATGCCTAATTGATGACTCTTAAAATGGAGCTGTCCTTCAAGCTCACTCTTTGGGATTTGGAGAGGAGGAAACTAAATCGTGTGGCTGAATCTTTTTTTAATTTCTCCCTGCATTACCTACACGGCATGCTGGGCTCTGTTCCTGGAAATGCTCTGTGCAGATGTCTGCAGTGGCAGGAGGCTTTCCTGTGGTAGCCTTGGTGCCTTTAGAGGACGCCATTAAGACACCACTGATATGAAACAGTTCTTAAGTTAATACTGGGAGGAGAGAAAGCTTTTTTAAGCACTCTTTAGACCTGGAAGAAGCAAATCATGTCCTGGCTGTTATTTATTGCTCTGTTTATCAGCACCGAGCAGTTTAAAAGGCAGATGTTCAGCCAGGTGGAGGGGAACTAAAATGAAAATGCCCCATTTAGCAGTCCTTGTTTTGCACACCTAAAATGGTGTGATTGCTGCCAGCTGTCACCTCGCCCTGGCAGCTGGGCAGTGGCCAGGTGTCACTGGATCCTGCCTTCCATGCAGGATCTCCCAGGAGAGGCAGTGATTCATGGAGATCCTGCACACCATGGCCAGGTTAAAGCCCATCGTTAATGGTGGCTGCAGAAGCAACTGATCTTTTCTAATTTTCCAGCTCCAAAGTATTTTTTAAGCCCAGTTCAGCATTCACAGCTAAGTTCTGGGTTTCTGGTAGCAGCGTTTGCTGCATTTCTTCTGCCTGCTCCACACTTCTCCTAATTGAGTCAGCCCTGGCTTCACCACATTTTATTGCTCTCATTTATTGCAACTACTACCTATCAAATTAATTGCTGTGTTTTGACAGACCCAATTTACTTTCCCATTATGGCTGCTATTACTGTTGATGAAATGTGGTTGTCAGCTCCTCCATGGGGGATCAGTTGGTATTTAAAAAGCCTACCCTGTTTCCAGCCTTCCCAAAAAAAAGCCCAAAAGGGCTGTCACTGCCCTTAGGGCCATATTATCCATGTAGGTTAGGCATGAGGAAGCCAAGGGGGAAAAGGAGGTTAAAAAGGTGGCTGGCCCAGGTCTCCCAGCAGAAACAGCTTCTCCCAAAGAGAGAACTGCATGTTTTGTGGGAAGAGCCGTGCCCCACATGCAGGTAGGTATCCTCACAGGACCAAAAAGTTTCCTCTGGAATGACCCACCACCAGCAGGTCCCTCCACTGAGGAGCCCAGTGCTCCTGTGGCTCTGCCCCATTGCAGAGGTGCTGATAGGACACAAAGGCCCAGAGGTGCCAAATGATGGCCCAGGGAAGCACAGCTGGGCATCAGCAGTGTGCTGGAAGCCACCTGGAGCTTTCAGCAGTGGTAGGGGCTGGAGTGGGTTTGTACCAGTGCTACCAGTGCCATCCTCATCTGTCCTTCAGGTGAATGTGGCTGATGCTCCATCCTCATTCCACTCTGCTCTAGGCTGGTTAGGCACACAAATACAAGCTCCTTCACCTGCTGCCATTGTCTTCATGATCACTTTCTTTCTTTGTCTCATTGTTTTGCTCTCAGGGACAGATTCCTCTTAAACTCATCTGTGTATTTGCATCCATCTTTAAGGTAATTCCATGTCTGTGCTTCCCCTGGGTGCTGTAGAAACCTGTGTCCCCTCCTCAGCCTGTGTGATCTGTGTGGTAGTGAGAGCATTTGGGTCCATCCTTCCTTCCTGTAGGAGCAGTTTTACCGCAGTCACTCTGTGTGTGTGATGACTAATGTTGATGTGTGCTTTTCATTATTATTTCTATTTGTGATTCTTTGGCATTCAGCTGCTTTTAGGGAGGGAGGGGTGAAAAAAAACAGTTGGGTTTTAGCAGGAGCTGGTGCTCAGCCCCACATTTGCAGAGGGAATAGCTGCTGAATGTGGGAAAGGCTGAGCTTTGTAATTTGAGTTTAATATTTAGTGGTTATACAAAAGGAAGGGCTGGAGCCATCTCTGCTCCAGCTGCTCCACCACTCCCTTGGGCTTCTGCCTCTGGTGCAGTGCTGGGAGGGCTCTGGGCAGACCAAAAGTGGTTGCTCTGTGTGACCACCCCACCCCACCTCAGCCAGGACTTCATCAAAACATGGTCACTTGTCCAACCACTTGCACAGACCCTTCTAGGAAGTGTTGGTCCAGTTAATTCTGTTAAATAACAAAATAACATTAATGCAAACCGTGATCAGCTGCTTACAGACAGCTCAGTGGAAGTCCTAGGATCCAGTGGTTAGGCAGGACACGGCCTCCAGCCAGGCTGGGAAGATCTGGGCTGAGAGACTGGGAAACAACCACACATCTCTAAATACCTTTGGGAGCAGCTCCAGCACTCCGGAGACTCTGCCCGGCCTGGTTTATTGCTCTGAGACAAACGGATGAGCCAGAGCCTGGATGTCGCCTCCTCTGAGTGAGGAAGGACCTGCAGGAACTCTCCAAAAATAGCCAGGAGAAGGCAGGCGGCGGCGGGCGGGGACAGCTGGTGCCACCGCCTCCTGCTGCTGCGCTTTCCGTGGGGAGGAAGGGACTTCAGCAGCCTGGATGAGGGCAGATTGTTGCATTGAACGGGGACTCAGTGGAGGAATGAAGCACTCGCCGGGGCTCTGTGTGTGTGTGTGTGTGTGCTGTGTAGGTTGTCCCACGCCATCCCTGTCCCGTGCTCCTGTGTTTGGGAGGGCAGTGCGAGGAGGCTCATTCCTTGCTGGACACAAAACACGTGTGAGTGCTGTGGGTGACAGCCACGTACTCTCCTGGGGAATGGCACAGACCAGGCTTTGCTCCCCTGTGGCTTCAAAAATGTAGGGGAAATAAAGTCTTATTTCTTACCAAGAGTTATTTACTGGAGGTTGCCATCCAGCCTCAGGCCTCCCAGCACGAGCCAGGCTCCTGTGCAGACATGGAGCTCTGGTACTGGATCTCTGCTGCTTCACGGGCAGCCACAGCTTTTTGGGTGGTGTTGGCCACCGTGAGGGTCCTCTCACCCTGACATGGGGTGTTTGGAGAGGCAGAGGCTGCTCAGAGTGGTGGGACAGCATTGGAGATCCCTGACAGGAGTAGGATCAGCAGGATGTGCCAGGCAGGGGGCCGGACTGTGCCGAGCTGCCACAGAACAGAGCCTCTGCTGCTAAATGAGGTGATCAATCATTTGAAGAGGGGGATGACAGGCACTGAAGACAGGGCTGTTGCTCAGCCTCCCCTGCAGGGAAATGGTCCATAGGGTTCAAGGTCAGGTTTATTGCAGGACTTTGCTGAAATGGAGGGAGAAGGGAACGTGATTTTTGATCATTTCTGTTTTCTTCAAATAGCAGGTTAGACCTGTGTGTAGTTTGTGTTGTTCCCAGCCAGGAAATACCCCCCGAGCCCCCAAACACTGTGTGCTCCAGGCACATGCAGCTGCACTGACACTCCACTGCCCAGCTGGCTTGTCCATGCAGGTTCCACAGAATGCACTGGGCACAGGGTGCCTAGAGAAGCTGTGGCTGCCTCATCCCTGGAAGTGTCCAAGGCCAGTTTGGACGGGGCTCAGAGCAACCTGGGATAGTGGAAGGTGTCCCTGCCCATGGCAGGGGGTGGAACAAGATGATCTTCAAGGTCTCCTTCCAACCCAAACCGTTCCATGATTCTGTGATACAGCCAGACTGGTGTGAGCGAGGCTGGACGCCTGGGAGACACAGCTGCTTGGAGATGATCGTCTCCTTTGTGTTGTGGATATCTTTATGGTGGAAAAATGGGTGTTTTAGGTGAAGTCATCTGCCTGCAGTTGGTTTCTGCTGTGGGTGGCACCTGCAGGTGTCCCCTTTTCTCCATCCAGTCACAGTCACATGCAGTCTGGGGGTGGCTGGGCTGGGTGGAGGTGTTGCTCCTTGAGGATGCCCTGGAGTGCAGTACAGCTCAAGCCTTCTACATGAGAAAACATCAAAAGTTAGGAGTAGGAGGAAAAAGCTGAAGTTATCGTGGTGTATGTGCAATGCAGGTAAGTTACCTTGGCTGAGATTCTAGGGCTGCTGCTCTCAGGTTTCGGGAATTGCTGTTTTGGGGACCAGGCAAACTCACAGGAACTGAAATCGCACGGTTTTTGTGTAGGACAAACTGGGTTCTGGTAGAAACATTTAGTTTTACAGCCATTTACAGCGGGGCTTTGGAGTAGCAGTTGTGGGATCAACCCATCGCTCTGATCTTTATAAAAAAATCAGATTAAAGGAGAGCAAGCCAGAACTCTCTGAATACAAACTAGATAATTTGGAAACCATGCTGCCGGTCTGCAAGACTTTCCCCTAGAACCAGATACCTCCTTGTGGAGAAGGGCATTCAGGGAAGTGGAGAGCTCAGTTTTTGGGTGCAGAGGCCAAGCAGGTGTCCAGGCACAAGCTGCACATCACTGCAGGGCATCGTGCTGGGATATTGCCGAGGTGTTTACGTGGTGCCAGCACAACCAGCTGATTCATTGCTATTCCCTGTTGATATCGCTGCCCTGCCTTGCTCTGTGCCTACAATCTCTTTATTTCCTTGCCACCCCTGTAGAACTCAAGGGAGCAGAGAAGCAGCCAGGGACCCGGAGCTGCCGGACGTGTGCGAGGACGAGGCCGCGTCCTGAGGCCGCCCGGCTGCCGCGGGCCGGCCGCGCACGAGCCGCCGCCGTCGTGCCCATCGTGGTGTCGTGTAGCACATCGCCCTCATCACCCAGCCCGGGGCCTGCACAGCAAACACAGAACCAGACAAAACCCACCCGAAAACGGAGCGAGCCAGGAAGCCAGGCAGGAGGATCGGAGCAGCGCCGAGGAGCAGAGCGAGCCCCGGGGCAGCGCGGCCGCGTTCCTCGGGCGAGGTGTCCGTGGCTCCTCCGTGTGTGCCTTGCTCTCCACTTGTGCTTCGCCTCGGGGCTCTGGCGGGGGTCTTGGCCGAGGAATGGGGGTTCGTTTGTCTCAAGGGTCCTTCCCCCCGCCCCGGAAGCTTTTTCCTTGCGTTTTTGCGTTCTCTACTTCAAGCATCAGGAAAAAAAAAAATGGCATTGGAGCCAGGTTTTATGTCAGAGGGCAACTGTTTTATTTAATGCACAGGTAAAGCACTTGTGTCCATCAGGAGTCCTGCTCCTGGTGTGGAGGTGATGGCAAAATGTCTGTGGGTATCAGTTAAACGAGGATGAGATCTTGCTGCTGGAGTGAACACTGTCCCTCCCTATGCCTTCCTTTCTCTTTGTTCCCTTTTCCTCTTACCCCTCAGTTTCGCTCAGTCCTGCCCCCAGCCATGGCTTTAGTCAGGGCAGTGCTGTAAAGCAGAGGATTCCCTGGATGTGCAATGAGCCTTGGAGTGTCCCAGAGCTCTGGAGCATGGGGATATGCTGCTGCACACAACAGCTTAGTGCTCCAGGGACATCTGCCAGGGCTGCTCTTCCCAAAGAGCTGGGAATGCACCCCATCAGCTGCACCTAGTCCTGCACCCATGGACCCTGTTCTCCAGCTGAAAAGAGTGGCAGATTTGGGGTTTATTTCATTTCCTTCTCTTCACTCATCTCTTGTGTACCTGATGCTTTTAAACTTTAATTTCCTGAAAATGACCCAAACTGGGAGAGGTTCCTAGGATGGAAAATGGCGGAGGGTTTTTAGAAAGCTACAGAGCACAAGTTCACAACTTGATCTTTTGGTTTTTTTAAAGGCTTTAATTTTTAATTTTATTTTAAGACTATGATTTTTATGCGTGGGCTGATGCTGCTGTTTTACCCATAGATTGCTTCTAAACTTGGGGTTAGAAGCTTCATCTCAACAGTTTGACAACAGATAAGAGATTGTACTTAAAAAGGCAAATGCAAAAAGGCAAATACAGCCATGTCTGTGGCTGTTGACTGTAAATACTGTGTGGATAATCAGGAATTTCACTTTTCCATTCAGAAAGTAAAAACCAGTGACATCCATCCATCAAAATATATGTCATTATTTTCCCTTGAGCTTTATGGGGTCTGAACATGCCCCTGGGAAGCCAGCGGGATTGGAATCTTATTTTATAGTACTTAAAGAAAGGACATGATTAAATTTGGTTCCTACATAATCATCTTAGTGTCTGTTTTTAGGTTAATCCTGAGGACTTGGGACTTTGTTCCTTCCTTTTTTGTGCAGGGGGACACGTGTACAGGGGTTGTTGGTAGTGACTGGTATATCCTGGTGTTCCTGTTCTGTTTGCTGCAATCTAATTTGGTGGTTCCCAACATTTCATACCTGGGCTTTGCTGCCAGTGCCTTTTGTCTGTCCCCAGCCTGTCACCTCCCCTCACTCATCCTCAGCCACCTCAGTGGGATGCCCAGCAGTCACCAGCCTGGGCTCCTCCTCTCATCTCACCTGTAAATATTGGCAAAATGGGAAATAACATTGCAGCTTCTGCCTTTAATGAAGGAGGCCTTTAATGCTGAAAGCTGGCACTGGTGTTGGATCCTGTAAAGGTTACTGCTGCCTCCAGGTGCTAAATCCTGCCTGCTTGTGTCTGCACCAGCTGTGAGCTCAGCATCCGCTGAGGAGCCTGGTCCTGCACCAGGGGCATGCCCTGATCCTTCCCCCAGCCTGGGACACGGGATCTGCTTGGAGCCTGCTGCCTTGCAATGAAGATTTAAGTACCCAGAGGTAGGGAGTGAAAAGTCTGAGAGCACAGGGGGTTTTGCAAATGGGAAAGATTGTCCAGGTGGAACCGCTGCCTGTGGAAGGGACAGTCTCTGGATACAAACTGGTCTGTGCTGGGGTGCCACCAGCTCCTGCTGCACACCGGGGGCCCAGCTGGGCAAACCGTCCTCCAGTTTGTGGAAAAAACTACTTTCTCCAACTGGTATCCCCAGGACTGGGCCAGGGAGTGACCTTGGAACAAGGACACATCTCAGGAACCTGCCCTACCCCAGGCAGAAAAGGGAGTTCTGGTAATCCTCATCCCTGTGGAACTTCTGAAGTCTAAGCAATACCTGGGTTGTGCTCAAAGAGCTCTAAGAATGCAAACATTGTATTTTTAATCTGAGGCAAGAATAATTTGCTAATCCAGGCAGTTGGGGTTATTTTAGTGATGCCCAAGGGGTGGGAGCTGGTGGGGCAAGGCTGCAGGAAGGCTGCTCTCAGCCTCAGTTAATGCAACCAAACAAATGATGTCACAAATTAACTCCATCTCATGTTCCTTTAGTGGTACCTAAATCATCGCTTCACTTTTGGAGGGGAATGGATGTTTTTTATGATTATCTCCAAATTTCCTTTGAAATATTTGCTCTTTCAGCTAAAACAAATCCCTCTGGAGCTGCTCCCACAGGTCCAAGAACCAACCCCTTGAGTTGTACAGCTGAGCTCTGAGCTCGTGTCACACCTTGTTTCTTCAGCAAATCTGCCAGCAGTCTTTCCTTTATACTCCAGAAATCACCCCTATCGTGTCACAAACAGCAGCCTGAAAACTTGCATGAAATGAGATGAAAAAGGTGCCCTGGCAGCAGGAGAAATGCTCAGATAGGCAAAAATAGACTCTACTTCTCACTCAGCTGCAAGGAAATCCTTGCTTGTTTATGTGCATGTTAGAGCAACACAGAGCAACGCTGGTTCTGCTCTGAAGAAAGGAAGAGACTGAAGAGAGGGGATTTATTTGAGAATAAACACCCCTGGCAAGGCAGCGCTTTTAGCTCTTGAGTGAAATCGTTCTCTTTAGCTGGATGGGTAAATATTTGTCTGCTCCTCTCTGTGATGGAGGGGATGGGGTTCAGTGTGGGCTCTGCAGAGCAGCGAGCAGAGCTGGCGTGGCACACTCGTGCTTTGGTGTGTGCTCTGTGTTTTTCCCCTCCAAATCCTCACCTGTGCTGTTCTGGAGCGGTGGGATGCTCTGGCCTGTGTTAGCTGGGCTCGGAGTCCCAAGGAGGGCTCCTCTTTCCCCCAGCACCATTGCATCTGGTCAGCTTTTCCAGACTCTCCCAGCTTGAGGCTGATTTCCTTGAAATAAATTTCCCATTTGGAGGAATAGCACATCTCTTTGATCTCCAGGAGGTAGATTTCTTTGTGTTGCTCAATTAAAGGCTCTAGCCCTTTAGTTTTGGCGGGTAGTGCTAAGTAAAATTCCTGGTCAAGTCTCTTCTGTCCTGCCCAGAGGAATGCACAGTCCATGTCTTTAACCCTTTGGGCAGGAATGTGCTGCTGGGAATGTCACACTTGCAAATAGATGAGGTTTTCAGCATCAGGGCTGCTGGTGGGAGAGCTGACTTTGTGTAGGGCTGCAACCACAGGGAGCCTGGTGGGGGACAGTGTTGCTGCTCCATGCAAAACAAACTGTGGCTCCATAAAACAACTTCCAGGGTGGGATTTCATTCCTCATTTATTGCCAGACTTGCAAGGAGGAGCTGCTGAGAGCCATTCCATGTTCCTTCAGCACAGCTCTGTGTCCTGAAGCCGTCGGCAGCGCTGCCACGGGGGAATTTCTCTGTTTGTGGTGTGTGGCTGGGAGCTTTTTTGCTGTCCCCAGCTCAGTGCTTTCCTTCTCATCTTGCCCAAAAACCCCAGGAGCTTTGTCCCAGTCCCTTAGAGGCCCAGGCTCCCCCAGGGATGGGGATCTCAGTAAATTTCCCAAGGCAGGAGGGCTGATGCTGGGGGATGCCACTGGGAGCCTGAGCACCTCTGGTGTGCAGCAGAGAGACTGGAAAGTGGAGAGTGGAGGGTTTGTGTGGAAATAGAATTTGGTTTAGGTGCCAAACTTCTCTGCTTTAGCAGGGCCCATTTGCAGTGGAGTTTGCTGAGCAAGGCATTCCTTTCTGGGCCAGGTCCTCCTACACAAGTCCACGCTTGGCTCGAGTCCCTCCCAGGCTGAATTAACCTGGATTATGCCATGACCCTGTTGCTCTGAATGCAGCCTTCCATGGGATGAGGGAAGGAAAGCAGCTCATCAGTCACTGCCTCGCTCCTTCCCTTCCTGAAGAAAAGCCATGTAAGCTCAGAGCTGCTGCTGGCAGAGCCCAGACTCTCCGTCCCATCAATCAAAGCGATCCCCAAAAATGGTGTAAATTCAAGAAAACATGAATTGCAACTCTTGAGGGTATAATACAGATCCTCTGTGCCGTAATTTTGCTGCTCTTTCTGATTTCTAGGCCTGTTCTGTTGGTATTTCAGTCTCTCGTTGCACTTGATGTTGACCCTCCTCCCCTGTATGTGCTCTGCTATGATTCCAGCATGATGTAAATGCACTCAGTACTGTGACAGCACGTGGCTGTTGCACTGTAAATATGTACCATGAAGAGAGAGGCTATTTTTTGCATGCTTTTGTACTGTAGAACTGATGAGAAAATGACAATAAATTCCACAGAGATGACCCTGGGTGTAAGTGCAGTTCCTAAGGCAGCACTGGCTGCTGGCTCTTGGGCTTTCTCTGCGGCTCCACCCCTCTCTGTGCTGTAGCCGCGGCAGAGAGGGGCTTGGAAGGATTCCTTTCATCGCCCTTTCCGTTATGGGCTTTTCCTGGATGAAGACACTCAGGGGTCTGTCGTGCTCAGGTGACACATCCCCAGCTATTCCAGCCTCCTGCTGCAATGGGGTTGATGAAACTGTCTTGCCTTCATTCCATTTACTCCCAAAGAAAAGTGCAATTTCCTTCGTAGAGGGGCTGGGGCTCACTCGGCACCGTTGTGGAAACCCCAGCAAATCCTGGGCTCAGCTGGTGCCATGGGACAGGACTGGCTGAGCCTGCCCTGCTCCCGGCATCTTCCTCCAGGAGAGGCAGCCAGAGGCACCAAGCTCCTCTCATTTTTATATTGCAGAAAAAAAATTTTAAAAAAGGTGAAGGCATCTGCCTCAGCCCTGACACTGATGTTGCAAGGCTGAGAGAGTTGGGGTTGTTCAGCCTGGAGAAGAGAAGGCTCCAGCAAGACCTCAGAGCCCCTTCCACTGCCTAAAGGGGCTCCAGAAGAGCTGGAGAGGGACTTTGGATAAGGGCCTGGAGCAACAGGCCAAAGGGGAATGGCCTCACACTGCCAGAGGGCAGGGTTGGGCTATTGGGCCAGAACTGTGGGGCACAATAAAAAGTTTTTTCAAATCTCTTAATGGGAAAAGGCAGTGTAGAAATACCCTCGTCCCCTTCCAGGGGGTGGATGGTCACCTCACAAACAGGGACAGACACAAGGCTGAGGTGTTTGAAGCCTTCTTTGCCTCCATCTTCAACACTCCTCCCTCCCTTCCCAGTGGAAAACGTGCATCGTCCTGTGGGATGCTGCAGAGTCCTGGAGGAGGGCAAGCCCTGCTCAACAGCAGCCAAAGCACCCCTGTGGGATCCACAGCATTCCCATCCTGAATCCATACACAGCATGTGCCGGCTGTGGGGAAGAAAGGAGCCCCGTCCCACTGAAAAGCAGAGCAGGGGGAGCACCATGAGAGCTCCTTGGGAATGCTGATTTCTTTAGAACTGAGGCTCTGCAGAGGCTGGTGAGCTGCTAACAGAAACCTCTTGCTAGCCCTCGACAGCCAGCTCGGGAGAGCTCCCTGGAGATGGGGGAACCTCCCTTGTCCCTGGAGGATCTTCTCAGGCCCAGAGCAGAGACTGTTTCCCGTTGGCATTGCCACAGCGTCCTGGGAGCCATGGAGTGGACACACTGGTGGCACCAAGGATCCTTCCTGATGTGCCACTTGCTCCAGGGAACGCTTCACTGCCGTGGGCTGAGCTGCCATTCTCACTTCCAGGCTGTTTCTGGCCATGAGCACCCTCAGGGCTGAGCTGTTGGGGTGCTCCCTGAGGGCACCAAGGGGCTGATGCCAGGCTGTGATGCCACACGGTGTCCTGGCCCCAGTGCTGTGACATCGTCACTGCCCCTCCCAGCACCTGCAGTGGAAATCATTCCCACGCCCGTGGTTCTTTACCAGACTTTTCCCACATTTCTACATAAAAACCCCAGAGAAATTCTCCTTCATTGCTTCTGTATTACACAATGCTTAGGATCTGATCTCTCCCCTGTGAGGGTGGGCAGGCCCTGGCACAGGGTGCCCAGAGCAGCTGTGGCTGCCCCATTCCTGGAACTGTCCAAGGCCAGGCTGGACGGGGCTTGGAGCAACCTGGGATAGTGGAAGGTGTCCCTGCCCATGGCAGGGGGTGGACTGGATGAGCTTAAAATCCCTTCCACCTAAATCATTCTGGGATTCTGTGTTCTGCCCAAACACACAATGGGCCCCAATAGCTGCCAATACCAAACCCACCTGTTAATTGATGGATAAATAAATTCCTGGCAACCAGCACCACAAAAGGAAGGAAAACGGCTCCATAAGAGGGACTGGCAGAGGCTGAGGTTGGAAATGAGGGTTCCTTACTGCACAAGCACTCTTCCTGGATTGATGCTGTTGCCCACTCCAGATGGATTCATACCCCAGCATGTTGTCAGGGAGTGAATAAAACACTGAGGGTAGGTAATTGCTGGTTCCCTGGGAATGCCGTGTCCTGGTGAGGTCACGTCGCTGCCACTGTGGCACATCCAGCCCCCACGTGGTCAGTGACATGTCCCAGGCCAGTAAATGCCCCTGGAGCTCATGGTCATTTAGGATCTTGCTGGGGACTCGATTTAGGGTTGGATCCAGCCATGCTTGAAAGCTGCTCCTCCTAATTTTCTTGTGAGTGGGCTACGTATCAAAATAGATTTCTAGAGCAGTAAATTATAATTTAGTGCTTATTATAATATTCATTAAGAGCTGCTGTCTGCTGTAGTGTTACACCAAATACTAATTATTAGAAATTAAGGTGACAGGAGGGACTAATATTCTGAATTGTGTAAGTGGGAGTAATAAGAGCCCAGGAGGGATAAGCAGACAAAGCAGCAGGAGGATTTCCTTTCTACAGGGAAATCAGAGGTAAGAGAATACCCAGCAGCACAGCACTGGGAGGCATGGCTGCCCGGGAAGGGGGTGTGGGCAGGGGACAAAATTAACTTACAAAGTGTCTACAAAGACACCAAGCAGAGGGGTCATAGCTGTGGGTTCAAAGTGTTCCGTTTCACCTGGCAGGATCCATCCAGTGGATTGACCTCCAAAGGCTCCATCTTGCCTTGATGTTATTTTTCTAGGTTGTTTGGCTGGTTTATTTATTTTTTTTATTCCTCTTCAAGCTGAAATTAAATTCCTACAATGATTGTGTAGCAATCTAGTCTAGTGAAAGGTGTCTCTGGTCATGGTAGGGAATAGGTGATCGTTAAGGTCCCTTCCAACCCAAACCCAACTGCAGCAAGGGTGAGATGGATGCAGGGCAGGATGAACAGCCAGGGAAGCAGCCAAAGCCACGCAGGGCTGTGTGAGGGACGTAGTTTTTCCAGTCCCCAGCAAAAGAGAATCATAAACTTCACCCTTTATTGTTGTCTGTGCTGCTCCACACCAAGCACAGCTGTCTCCAAGGCCTGCCTCCAGCAGAACCTCTTTAATCACATTCCCTCTCTCCTATGGTTTAATTAGGGGGAAAAAATAATCTCATATGTGAAAGTGATTCCTTTGTTGCCAGACATTTCCAGGTTTTCCATTTCCTCCTCCTCGAGTAGGAAAAAGCCATTTACCATGTTCTTTTCTAAAGCAATTTCCAGGGAGGTCCAGCAAACACGGCCAGGAGCCATCAGCAGCCAAGCCCCGTCCGAGTTTCTCTGCTTGAGTAAACCAATGTTTTGCCACTAATGGGAGCTGAATGCCCATTTTCCGTGCCCCATTTGTTTTATTGCCAGGCCTGGGGTGCAGGGGAGGCAGCACCGGGGCAGCTCTCCGGAAATCCCACCGAGGGCTTGGAGTGTTCACTCCCATCCCATTTTATGGTGTGTGATGTGCAAACACATTAGGGAAGAGCTGCTGCACTCACCAGCTGGAATAACTCACAGTGCCTGGCTCTCTCTCTGTCCGTCTCTCATTCTTTATTTGGAGTTTCCACAGGGTTGGTTCAGGATGGGGGATGCTCTTGCTCAGTTTGTGCCGGCCAAAATCCCCGTGGAAGAAATTTTTTTTTGCCACAACAGGAGTTTTTTTCATTATTAGAATGGAGAAGTATCGTTTTTCCCTGCCCTCTTGGTCCCTTCAGCCTCGCTGGGGGATGAGGACAGGGATTGGAACCCTGAGCCACCGTGGGATGGCAAAGGCAGGAGCTGACCCAGCACCAGCTTGAGGTGAAGCAATTAAAGCATGTGGCTGCCACCAGCATTTCCTGCCTGTAATTAATGCTTTTAATGAGGAGGCATATGGTAACCCCCTCCTCCCCCACCTGGCATTTTGCCAGGTGTGGGTTTATTAACAGCTGCTAATTACACCATTATTCAGCATCTAAGTCAAAGAGGGCTGCACTGTGTGCTCCAACTGCCTGTGAATGCTGCCAAAAATTTCTTAGTTTAATTTTTCTGTTTTCTCCTTATACAGGGAACTGAACCCCCGGGGGTTTGCAGGGCAAACCAGCACCCCTGGGACGCAGGGCCAGCACCTTCCCCGCTTCACCTGACCCCTCTCCATGCACGGGGCCTGCAAATCATCTGCATGTCCTTCTCCTCACAGCCTGAACGTGCTTTTTTTCCCAGGGGTGAGTTTTGCTGGAAGCCTGATAGTCCCAGGAGCTGTAGAGGGGCTCGAAGCCATTCTCCATCTGATGGAGTATCCAGCTGCCAGGGCATCCCCAGCCCCATGGATCCTCAGGGCTCCTGCATGGCCCGGACCAGGAGGGCACTATCCCGGTAGGAAAACCAGTGGCTTTGTTCCCCTCAGACCTCAGCTCTGCTGCTGGGGTGTTCATTGGACCAAGTGCTGGACAGCAAGGCTCTTTCTCCTGCAAAAGGCTCTTGGAAATGTTTTACCAACAGCTGGTTACAGTTTTTACATCGGGTATTATGAAGTACCTTGCTCCCAGCCTGGGGCTCTGAATATTCCAGCTCCATGCAAGTATTGGGAGAAAATGAGCATTAAAATCATCAATCTGGAAGCTCTCCCCTTCCTTTCCAAGCCAGTCCCAGGCCCTGCTCCTGCAGCAGCCTGGTGCTACCCTGTCTGTGCCTGCCTTGTCACCAATGGGACCTGTGCCATGGCCGTGGACACGCTGGATCTGCCTTTGAGAGTGATGGGAGCCTGGGGAGAGCAGGACAAGGATGGATGGAGAGGCCGGTGGGGATGGACTCGGGGTATGTCAAGCTGCTCATGAGGGTCTGAACCTCCAGAGACCCCACAAACACACGGACATGGTTTGGAGTTGAGGATGCCTCACCAATACCATTGGATGCAGCAGCTGTGGATGTGGCACTCGAGGACATGGTGAGTGGTGGCCCTGGCAGCGCTGGGGGAACTGCTGGACTTGATGCTCAGAGGGCTTTTCCAAGCCAAAGAATTCCGTGATTCCATGAGCTGCCACAGTTTGCTGCTCCTGCACCGCTTTCTGGAGCATCAGGATATAATTTATAGTAAAAAATTTAATTATGGTGACCAGAGTGCCGGGAGCGTATGTGGCAGGATGGCATTTCCAGGAGCAGGGGAAGGGAAGAGGCAATCACAGGAGTGCCTGAGGCTGGTGTGGGTTTAATCCACACCAGGAGGGTGGGATGGTCAGTCTCAGATTTAGTTGTGGACACATTTCCCTGGCTGGTGACACAGCAGCACATCAAAGTGTGAGCCAGGGGTCAGGGAGTGGGTCAGGCACAGCCCAGGACAAGCACCACGGCCAGCATTCCCCAGTCACCCAGCACTCCAGCTGGGAAGGATGCACTGGGGAGAACCCCGGCCTGGGGTGAATTGTCTCTCTCTGGCTGGGAGAGGAGAAAGGTGTGAAAATGGGAATAATTCCTTTTTAAAGGAAAATACAGCGTTGGGGTGTAGAATGTGGTAGGGTCCAGCTTTCTGCAAATCTGTGTGTGTGACCTCTCCTGGCACAGAACACCCAGGAAAAGCGTCTCCTATTTATTAAGGATAAAACAACGGATTCATCTGAGGAAACACGGTAATTCTTGGTGTCCAGCAAAGTTACACTGAGTTGGAAAACAGAGCAACCTCCCGTGGAGCCGAGCCCAGCGCCGGGCTGCTGGTGCCCTCTGCTGACACTTTCCACATCTTACTCTTCTCAATTCAGGGAAGAAAGAATTCTAAACTGTTTTCTGTTTTCAGTACACTTTTTTATTGCAGTCACCTCTAAATGATTCACAGGGTTAATGACTTCTAAGCTTCTATGCTAGTAAAGTAGAATTTAATATTGATATTTAATGATAGGCCTAAACAGGAGATAAAAAACTGCAGTGGAAAGATGCACAGACTGTCAGGGATTTTAAATTAAGTACAGATAGAATAAGGTCAATTAAGACACGAGAGCTTATCAGTCTTCATAACATTTTTACAGGAAAATCTGATTAAACATTAATAAAAGGAACTTTGCTATTTAGTAGAAAAAGGACACTGAGCAACAAAAAAACCCCAAAGAAATATATATATATAAAGCAAAGTGAAGTAGGGCAAAGTGATGGAATTACTCATTTCCTCCAGTGGCTTCTGCTCTGTGGAGAAACACAAGCATAGGCGGAGCGGTGAGGAACCCTGAGATTCCAGAACCTGGGCTGAAATTTGGTTTGATGCCAACAGATCTCATCAGAACCTCGTCAACAGCACCAGTGTCATCCTTCTCCCTGCACTTCCTCCTTGTTGGCTTTCCAAACACAACGAAAGGCACCGTAGGCCAGGCAGCTCCTTGGGAACCGGCAAAGTCGCCATGTCCTCACTGACCCCTGCACCGGCCTCAGGCTGGAAACCCATCCCACATTCCTGCAAGTCTTAACGAGGCTTTGTTTTAACAACCCTTAAAACGGGCAAGTGCTACATTGTGGTCAAAGGTAACATTCAGTGGCCAGCAAGGTACTTTCAAACCCCGGTTATCCAACCCAAAACTTACGAAGTTAACAATCTGAGTTACATTTTACAGCCTTTTCTCCCCTTCCTGCCCTAGAGAGGTGCAAACTGGCACCACTCAACAGTTTTTAGTCCAGATCCCGGCAAGATGAGCGCAGTAAGGGAAATACAAGCCCCTGTAATTTTAAGCAAGCTCTCTATGACTTCTGCTGCCTTTTCAGAATTTCCATTACATTAACTGATCATGCTGCTTCATTTTTTTGCTCTTCTCCTCAACGTCTTTCAGCACATCCTGCAGTTTCTTAGAGCTCTGTGTCAGGAGGGCAAAGCTTTCCTTGAAGTTGCCAGCCCCGTGCTCCCTGCAGATGTTCTCAAGCCCATCAAAACACTGCAAAATCTTCTCCAGCTCGGCCTTGACAACCTTCTGCTCCTCCAGCTCTGCTCGCAGCGCCTGCTCCGCGGCCGCCTCTGCCCGGCACTGCTGCTGCAGCTGCTGCAGCTCATCCTGCAGCGCCTGGAATTCCTCCTTGCTGTAGGGATACTGCTCCTGCACCCTGTCCTCGGGCAGCAGCACGTTCTTAGGGATGTTCAGCACCAGCTGCAGCAGCACTTCTTCCATTTTAGCGAAGAGTTTATCGAAGTGCTCCTTCATGAAGAGCAGGAATTTCTCGGTGCATTTCCGGATCTGGGAAGGGCTGACTTTGCAGCCGGGAATGCCATCCAGCTTCTTCAGCATCACGCCCTCCACCACCAGCATCATTTCGAAGAGGTAGTCCTGGAAGGCGATGTAGACGCGCAGCATGCACGTCTGGGGCGTGAACCCGAAGAACTGCGTCTCGTAGGCCATGGGATCCACCGACATGGCGGCGGGGGGCCGGGGCGGCCGGGCCGCGAGGGGAAGCCGGGTCTCGCAGGGCTCCCCGGCGTTACCCGAGGCAGCGGGGCCGCTCCTCCCGCTCGGGTTCGCGGGCCGAGCGCGGGGCCCGGGGCCGGTGCCGAGGACGGGGCCGGAGCCCAGCGCTGCAGCCACCGCCGCTTTCCCGCCTCGCTCGAGCGCCGCCTCAGGGCACCCCCGCCCGCAGCCAATCAGCGCCCTCCAGGGCACCCGCGCCGCCCAATCACCGAGAGCTCCGTCCCTAGGTGGGCTGGCCAAGCACCCGGAGAGCGCGGCCTCGAGCTGGCCGCTCGGCCAATGACAGCACGGAGCGCTGGGCGGGCCTTGCAGCGCGGCCAATGGGAACGCGGAGCGGCGGCCTCGAGTTGCACACTCGGCCAATGAGAGCGCAGAGCGGAGGGGGGCGCCGCGGTTCAGCCAATGGGAGC
>VXAD01005473.1:1111902-1134658 GCA_013399195.1 Dicrurus megarhynchus | reverse complement strand
GCCAATGGGAGGGCGGAGCGGCGGGCGGGCGCGGCGGCGGGCGGGCCGGGGCCGGGCCGGGCGGCCAAGATGGCGTACCAGACGTTCCGGCAGGAGTACCTGCAGGTGCCGCCCGTGACCCGGGCCTACACCACCGCCTGCGTCCTCACCACCGCCGCCGTGGTCAGTGCTGCGGGAGGGAGGTCGTGAGGGCAGTTGGGAGGGGGTGGACGCGGGGTAGCCGTGGAAGGGGAGCCCTCAGGCATCGCCCCCGCCCAGAGCCGGGGCTCAGGACCTCCTGAGCGACGGGATCCCCGAAACAGGCCCCGGGGAGGTGCAGAGTACGAATAAATAACAACAACGTGAGAGAGTTGTTGTATCGAGGCTCCCACTTGCCAGAAAACTCACAGTGCTGATTGAGGACTTGGTAGGCTCTTTTTGGCACACAGGAATGGGTTGCTGGTTTGGGTGTGTATTTTTTTTTTTCTTTTCCTGTATTGATCCTTGCAAAATCTTCTCTTCTTTTTCAGCAATTAGAACTTATCACGCCCTTCCAACTGTATTTCAACCCTGAGTTAATATTTAAGCACTTTCAAGTAAGTGTGTTTTGAAGCACGGGAGGTTTTAAACTGTGCTGTAGAGTTTGTAAGTGCTTGTCTTCTCAAAACACTGTACTTTTTGTATTAGAAATACACTTTTTAAAAGCTGCTGAAGCCACAGCGCAGACCACTGTACCTTAAAATAGGTCTTAGTTTTGCTTTCTGTAAAGGAGATTTCGGTTTCACTGTTACTTGCTTATCTTTTTAGACAATAAAAATAAGCTGTCATGTTTAAAGTCCTTGTATTTGTCTTATTTCCAGATATGGAGGTTAATCACAAACTACTTATTCTTTGGACCAGTTGGCTTTAATTTTTTATTTAACATGATCTTTTTGTATCCTTCACCAAGTTGTGCTGGTTCCCTTGGCGAGCAGAGCTCCAGAGTGCAGAAATGTTGCTGTGCCTGCACACAGGAAAGGTTGAGTTCCTGGGAATTCAGCAATGCCAGCTTCACTGATACCATGAATGGGCTTCCAGGGGGTCTCCTTCCTAAGTGGTCAAGAATTTTGCCAGTTAACTTTTGTGGTGTTAAGAATTTGTACAAGCCCGATCCTTCAGGTTGGTGGTGACCTGGTGCAGGAGACAATTCCAGGTAACTTTTTTGTCTCCTGGGTCATTCTCTCTGCTGAAGCATCCAGAAAGAGCCAATTGATGCAGTAAAATGACAAAAAAACCTTAAAGCTGATGTAGAATTGAATCATTTTGTGCTTAAACTCCTTTGCAATGGAATTTTCCTGACCTTTGGCCTCAGATACCGGTACTGCCGCATGCTCGAGGAGGGCTCTTTCCGGGGTCGGACGGCAGATTTTGTATTTATGTTCCTTTTTGGAGGACTTTTAATGACTGTATCCTTTCTGTTGTAATTCCAAGCTCCTTTAGTAAAGCTAAAGATGTGTGAATGAGGGCAGAAATCATGTTGTTACTGTTATCTTAATATAGTTTGTTGCACAAGGAGTACCGATGTTTGTTAGGCTGGGTTTGAATACTTTGGGATTATTGCTGGTTTTTCAGGGCTTTTTTCTCCTTGATCATGGAAATGAGGTTATCAGGGGACTGCTCAAGTGTGGGATCATGCTCAGGTTGTCTGTGAAGAATTAATTTATACTTTAATGAGATTATTCATGCTGCAGGTACCCCGAATCCTGCTGTAGCTGTTGGATGTGATGGACAGTAATTCGATGTACTCGCACCTGGGACAGTGGAGTTACCAGCTGTGTGGAAAACATGGGATTACAAATTAAGCTGTGAAATTCTTGACCTCACAAGTGTTTCCTTAACAACCCATGCCAGCTTTTTGGGCTGTTTGTGAACTTGGTGTTCCTGGGCCAGGCATTCACCATCATGCTGGTGTACGTCTGGAGCCGCAGGAATCCCTACGTCCGCATGAACTTCTTCGGTCTCCTCATCTTCCAAGCCCCATTTCTACCCTGGGTATTGATGGGCTTTTCACTGCTTTTGGGGAACTCCATCATTGTGGATCTCCTGGGTGAGCAATGGCAACAATCACGAGGATCTGTTCCTCCTCATGTTTTACATGAAACAGGAAATGTGGATGAATCCAAGGGCTAAATGCCCTGATGCTTGGTGTTAGTTCTTCTGGTACATTTATACCAGGCTTTTCTGATTTCTAACCATTGTAGCACGTTTTGTGCTGTGATAAGGACAGAAAGAGCTTCTGATGTTTTGGCTTTTTATTGTTTGGAATCAGCCCTAATGCATCATCTGGTTGTAGCATCAGGTTACTGAAATAAAATAGTTTATATTACTATTCTATCAACTCTAAGAGAGCCAAAACATCAATATTTTTAATAATGACAAGGAGTTTTCCTTGTATTAATGTCTTGTAGTGTAAGTTAAGGTTTTTATCTCCTGTTAGCTTTCTTCCTTAGGTTTTGTATTTCTGTATCATCATATTTTTCTGTGAAAGAACCAATGTGTGTTGTTTTCCTGAAAAGTCTAGTGGAAAGCATTCAAGAGTTGTAAAGGAGAAGTATTGAAAAAGTCACCATTTGGCTTTTGTTTCTATACCAGGCATTGCTGTTGGGCATATATATTTTTTCTTAGAGGATGTCTTTCCCAATCAGCCCGGTGGTGGGAGGCTCCTGAGAACACCATCTGTCCTGTGAGTATTGGTGGCTGCTGTGGAAGAGACCTGGACAGAGTGCTTGTTTGGAAAACTCTTTGCAGTCCAGTCACATCAGCTTCTGGTGAATTGGGCAGAGACAGAACTGGGGGGGGAAGTCTGTATTTGCTTTTTGTTGAACTCGTGCTGCCAAACAAGGAGCTGGCATTTGTGTAAGTGGGAACCAACTTAACTGGGAGAAGAGCTAAAGGGTTTTACCTTTGCTTTCTCTGATAACACTTGTCAGGCTTTGCTGACAGCTTTTTTTGGTGGCACCAAAGCTGTGTCCCTTTCTGGGTGTGAACAGTGACTGAGGTATAACATATGAGATATCTAATGGTTTTTTTCTTCCGTAAGTCATCCTCACTTCACAATTTTGGGAAAAAACCCTTCAGTGTTTATAGTATTGAGTGGTGCTGCTCCCACTCAGTTCCCTCTTGTGTGGAGGCACTAATCCCCTGTGGTGCTCTCCCAAAACAGCTTTGATGGTTTTTCATAGAGTCACAGACTGTCCTGAAGATGTCTGTCATAGAATATTTACCTCATAAATAGCTGAAGATGAACCTCATCAGTCTTGATTTGGGATCTCCTTCCTGTTGGCTCCGAACTGGAGAGCAAGACTTGGGCATAAAACCCACTCCCTGGGCGAGCTGTTCTTGAGGGAGGACACTGTTCCATGTGCAGCATGTGAGCAGCCTTGATCTTGTTGTGAAACCTGTGTTTTGAAGGACGACCATCCTTTGTGTTTTCCAGGAAAGCAATATTTGACACGCCGGAGGATGACCCCAACTACAACCCCTTGCCAGAGGAGCGGCCAGGGGGATTTGCGTGGGGAGAGGGGCAGCGCCTCGGGGGATAATCAGGGCCCGTGCCAAAACCCAGCCACCCCTGGGAGAGACCGGCCTGGATCCAGTCCCACGTGGGGACTCTCCTTCCCCAGCGCAGAGAGGACTCTGTGACAGCTCTGTGGTTTGGAATACAAGCACTTTATGCCATGGCAGTCTCACCCGAGACACTTCCAGCGTCCTTCCCTGTCGGGGAATTCATTGTGCTGGACATAATCTAAATCCAGCGGAGCCAAAAATTTAAAACTGGAAACCATTTCCTGTTAACTTCAGTTAACAAGGCCACGCTTGTTTAAAGTGATTTCTAAAGCGTTTTTTTCAAGTTGTTTGATACGTGAAACTCTATGGGAAACTTTACAGGGGACAAACCCAGCTTTTTGGGTTTTAACTCATTTTTTTATTCTTGGATAAAACAACTGCAAGGTGATTGAAAGGCTAAGTTACTATTTCAATGGCAAAAGGTTTCTTAATCCGAGGTTCTGCTGTCTCCAGTCGTCTTTGAATTGCAAGGAATACAACATGCAGCATAATGCATCTTTTCACTCTGCCAGTTGGGTTTTTGGTTTTGGGAATGTTCTGCAGGCCGAGGCTACATTTTGGTGTTTTTTTCCCCCAAGGATCGTGTGTTCAGGTGCCCAGTTTTGAGACTGGTGGTTAAATAGGTGTGCCTGCAAAATCCACCCCCGTGTGCCCTCTGCTGTTACTGAATGACCTGCAGCACTAGGGAAGGAAACTTGTCTGGAGTCAGGACTCAAATGATGATGAGTTGAATAAAATGTCTTGTGGATCCTTTTTGGTTAATCCTCTGTATAATCCTGTAGTCTTGAGACAGCAGGTGAAAAAGCAGAGGCTGGAAAAAGCAAGTCCTTGAAGAGACAGGGATAACTGAAGCTTTTTTTCACAAGTGTCTCAGAACTGCAGGAGACAGGATTGTCTGCTCAGGATGTGAAATCCGTGGTCTGTGGATGAAATTTATTGTGGGAGGGCTGTGTCCACTGCAGGCCAGTGACACTGAGTGGGATTTGGCTTAAAGCTACATTGATTATAAATATCTTTGAGGGGCCACGCAGGAATTTGGAGCTCAATTCAGCTCAGGTCAGTTGTTCTTAAATTGCCATAGAAAGTACTGGGTAGGTTTTTATTGATTATATCATAATAGATAAAGAGAGTTAAAGATGCATCTTCATTCGAAATTGTAGGGAATGGGCTCACCCATGAGATGTGATTATCTCATTTAGTTTCAGATTTTGTTTTTAAAAACTGGCTGCATGTTTTAGGTTTTTTAATTGATAGTCCAGGAGAGGAATGTGTTGGGATATCAGGGGAAATGCTTTGTCCACAAGCAGCGTGTTAGATTCTGATAAACAAAATGTGTGAGGTGATTTGTAGCTGCATTTGTATCTGCAAATTAAAGGTACGGGAGCTTTGGGGGGTTTTACAGGTGTTTTGGTCTGTTTTGGGGGGTGGTTGTGATTGTTTCTAGAACAGACTTTTAGTGGTCCTAGAGAGCAAGAATGAAAGCGTTTTGGACAATGTTGCTTCAGCATAGGTTATGAGGCAGGAATTAGACCAAAAACTTATTTTTGAGGGGTTTTTTTTAGCTCAGTGTTTGAGAACCCTTCCGTAGCTTGTTACTGGGACAAGTCATGAATGGGAACACGTCCCAACCAGCAGCCGGCTCTCTGCCCTCCTTGGCTGAATTTGGCTGCCGTTTGGGGCCCGCGATTTTTCCGAGGGGCGCCCGCAACCGGGAGCACTGCAAATGGCGGCGGGGTCAGGACTACAACTCCCAGGATGCTCTGCGCAGCGGGCGCGCGATGCCGTCATCATTGCACCGGGGAGCCCGTGGAGCGCGGCCCCGCCGGGCCGGGCCGGGAGCGGACGGAGGCCCGGGACAGCCCCGGCGGGACGGGACGGGACAGCGAGGAGCGATGGCTCAGGACAGCGAGGGGCCTCCGGCCAAGCGGTTCAAGGCGGCGCCCCCCGGCACGCAGCCCCAGGGCGCCGCGCCGCCCGCACACGTGCAGCGCCGCTCCCTGCCCATCTCCGGAGCCCGCGGCCCGCTGCTGGCCCGGCTCCGCCGCCTCGACTGCGCCGTCCTCATCGGTGAGTGCCGGGCCGGGCCGTGTCCCGCCGAGTGGCGCGGGCTGGGAAAAGCTGCCCAGAAACGGCTTGGGTGTAAATCTGAGATGCGGTGAACTAAGAATATAATGATTTTTGTGCTTTGGCTGGTTAAGGCAGGTGGGGACTTCGTTTTTATGGAGAAGGCGAAAGTAATTCCCTCTCCTTTTGCTGTCTGCCTGGAGTTCAGTCAAAGCCAGATGGCAAAACTCTCCTCTTCAGAAGTGTCTCCTTCGTTACATTTTCAGGGTTTTTCACAGATTATATTATGCTTTCTGTGAGTCCAAACTAATAACCTTTTTGTTAGACTTCCAGGAGCTGAAGACATACAACTTTTCACCTGGTAGTCTAAAGACTTAGCATTTATTGGAATTGAATTAAAAATGCTTTGTATCTCACTCCTGTTAATGTCACACCACAGACACATCACCTCCAGAGAGGCTGGAATATGTTTCTAAACCAGAGTGTGGCTGGAGAGCACCTGGGCAAAGGGAGCTCTGCAGAGGAGTGGCCCAGCAGCAAGAGGAGGGCAGTGGGTTTTGTCTCTGACCTGCCACTGCTTTGTAGTGGGAATTTTTCTCCCTGTCTCCAGCTTCTCCATCGTAAAATAAGGCTAAAAGTTAAAATAAAAAAGCGAGTTTGACAATGCTATAAAAGGTGGAGGGGAAAAACCCTATTCCCTTGATGTTCCTTAGGAGAAACGGGCTCAGGGAAGACCACTCAGCTCCCTCAGTACCTGTACGAAGCAGGAATTGGCCACCCTGGCGTCATTGCTGTGACCCAGCCCCGCAGGGTGGCAGCTGTCACCTTGGCTGCCAGAGTCGCCGAGGAGAAGAGGACGGAGCTGGGGAGGCTGGTAGGTTGATGTACAGATTAATTTTGGTTTTGTGCTGCAGTGGGGATTGGGCCCTATCAGGCTTTAGTGGGTAGGATAATAACCAGCCACAGGGATGTTAGTTTTAATTTCATAATTAGTTTTGGGTGCCACAATATAACAAGGATGCAAAGCTGTTGGAGAGTGCTCAAAGGAGTGACATGAAGATGGTGAATGGTCAGGAGGGACCACATAATAGGAGTGGCTGAGATCACTTGGTCTGTTCAGCTGGAGAAGTGGAGAATTTGGTCAAACCTCACCAAGGTCTGCAGCTTCCTCCTGAGGGGCAGCTCCAATTTCTGCTCTCTTGTGACCAGGGACAAGACCTGAGGGAATGGCTGGAGTCCCCTGTGTCACAGGAGGTTTAGGTTGGATCTCAGGGAAAGGTTCTTCCCCCAGAGGGTGCTGGGCACTGCCCAGGCTCCCCAGGGAATGGGCACAGCCCCAAGGCTGCCAGAGCTCCAGGAGAGTTTGGACAATGCTCTCAGGCACAGGGTGGGATTGCTGGGGTGTCTATGCAGGGCCAGGAGTGGGACTTCATGATCCCTGTTGGTTCCTTCCGGCTCAGGATATTCTGTGATTCTATAATTAGATGAATGGAGAAAAATGCCCCACCTGGCCATGGTCTGTCCCTGTGGTATTGTACTTCTTGATTATTGTCTGGGTTCTTCCATTTGAAAAAATGCTGATTCATGAATAAAACAAAAAAATAATTGTGTTCTCTTCCATTGCTGCTCGTATCAGAAGTCACTGTCAAGGAGAGCAGAGTGCTGGATCTCTGCAGGTCTGTGGGAGAAAAACAGAGGAGAAAGACTTCCCCTGCATAAAATCTTCGGGGGCCCTGGAATAATTTCTAGCAGTGGGGGGAAGGAAAGGAAACTTGGGGGGCATTTGTGATGAACTTCTAGTCAGGAAGAAGCCAACTAGAGATGTTGAGAGTATCCTTTGGGTGGCTCGTTAGATTTGGAAGATGAACTGCTCACATACAGCAGATAAACTGCTCTGCTTTCCAGGGCTTCTGTGCACTTCTGGTTGGCTCGGTCCCATGCAGTGACCAGGGGCTTTGTAGTCCTTCCCTGTGGCACGATGGCAGTGAGAAATGCCAGTCTTTGTGCGGCGTGATCCCTTCCCCAGGTTGGCTACACCGTGCGCTTCGATGATTGTTCGTGTGCCGAGACCAGGATCCGGTTCCTGACGGACGGGATGCTGCTGCGCGAGGCCATCGGGGACCCTCTGCTGCACAAGTACAGCGTGGTCATCCTGGACGAGGCCCACGAGAGGACCATCCACACGGACGTGCTCTTCGGAGTGGTCAAAGCTGCACAAAAGAAGCGAAAGGAACGGGGCCTGCGGCCGCTGAAAGTGTGTTCATCCGGGATGGCAGCGAAGGGCGGGGTGGGGCTGGGCTCTGAGCGCTCTGAGCATCTCCTGGCGCCTTCCAAAGTGTTTGGAATTTTCAGCCTTGACCATTTTTCTGTTCCTAAAAAGTCCCTTTAAATCTGAGTAGTTCAGGGTGTCCGCCTGACTGATGATGCGGGGCCCTGATATGACACTTCTGAACAAGGTGTCTCTCACCTCCATGATACCTCTTTTCCATAAAAGCCCCTTGGGTGTGAGCTCTAGACTAGACAGAGTGCTGGGGAGGTTTTGGCACTGCTGCTGAGAGCACTCTGGGTGCAGGAGCTCTGGCTGGGGGTACAGCTGTGGGACATGCTCATTCCCAGGAAGGGCACTGCACGTGGGATGGGTGGACATGTCAGGAATTTGTGTGAAAGCACATTGGCTTTGCTGGAGGGGCCTGGCAAGGTGCTTGCATGGTTTCATTCCACCACACCAACACTTTCTGCTTGTGTTAAAAAGCTGATGGCTTTAACAAGGGGAAATCACTCTCTTCTGTCCCAAACTCTGTGAGCTGTTCTGAGCATGGTTCTCAGGATCCAGAAGCTGACTTTTGTCTGGTCCTGACTTGTCAGTGTCCAGCTGGATGGAAGCTGCAGTGCTGACCCGTCCTGTGCTCCCTTTCAAGGTGATCATCATGTCAGCCACGATGGATGTTGACCTGTTCTCCCAGTATTTCAGTGGAGCTCCTGTCATCTACCTGGAAGGCCGGCAGCATCCCATTGAGATCTTCTACACCAAGGAGCGGCAGAGCGACTACCTGCAGGCAGCACTGGTGTCCATCTTCCAAATCCACCAGGTATGGTGGTCTGGCCAGGCTTGTGTCCCTCTGGGGCCAGGGATTGGCGTTTTGTGCCTGGATGTTTGACTGCCAAACACCCAGATTGTTGTCTCGTTTCATTAAACTGCATTTAGTGCTTTGAAGTTGCTGCTGCTGTTGGGATTTCGGTCCTGTACACCCAGGCTGGAGCTGAAAGGAGACTGCTAAGCAAAGCTCTGTGATGTCAACTCGTGCTTAAAACCTGAATGTTCTCCTCACCGGAGTTCTCTGTGCCTGGGTGCTTGCTGGCTCTCTCTGCCTGTCCTGGACGGTTGTTTGAGGACACAGCAATTCCTCCATCTTTTTAACACTCGATCTCTCAAAATGTGATTTATTCTTTGCCTCTGGTGAATCCATTGGGAGTTCTGGCTGTTGCATACCTTGCACACCATGTGTGTCTTTTCTTTCTTCTTTGTCTGCTTCACTGACTTGCTTCCAGGGCCACATCTCATTACCATCTCAGTTCTCCTTTCCTATCCAAACCCTCCTAACTTGCTTTTTCCTCTGGCTCCAGGAAGCTCCCGCATGCCAGGACATCCTGGTGTTCCTGACTGGTCAGGAAGAAATTGAAGCAATGACCAAAACCTGTCGAGACGTTGCCCTGCATCTCCCTGAGGGCTGCCCACGGATGACAGTGCTGCCCCTTTATGCTTCCCTGCCCCACTCCCAACAACTCCGTGCCTTTAAACCTACCCCTGAGGTGAGGGAATGGGATGGGTGAACAGGAGCAGTTTGTTTGCTTCCATGAGTCTTTGGAATGTGGAATTTAAGGGGCTAAAGCAGCCTGTACTGATAGTAAGCAGTAGTCTCCATTGGCTTTAGGCTGAATGGTTCCAGTGTGATATAAGACACTGCAACTGTGGTGGTTTTAACAGATGCATCCAGTAAGTCATGTGGGACCATAAAAAGAAGGAAGGATTAGAGGGAGTGAAAAGGGCACAGGAACTGGAATTTCCCCCATTTCATAGGAATTTTTTGTCCATGTCACAAAAAAGCTACAGCAGCTAATGGGGGAAATACTAAGAGAGTTGAAAACCTGGGTATGTTTGTCAGGACCGTAAGAAAAGGAATTTGTGCTGCCTCAGGCTCTTTTATACCTACTCAGCAGATAAATAAGAACACAGATGTTGTGCCAGAAATGAAACCAAAATTGTTGAAAGATATATTGAGAACAGCTGTTGTGTGTTTTGTTGCAACTGCAGGCACGTTTTAGAAGCTAATTAGAAACTGCAGATTACCTTAGTTTCAGAGAGCTGGCATAGGAAGCACAGTGTGTGCTCACAATGTGGGGCAGGGCTTGGCCCACTCTGGCCAAAAGCAGCAGAATTTCTGTGTTGCAGCTGCTCTGAGCTGGCCTTGGCCTGGGTTTGATCTGTCCTTCCTCCCAGGGCTGTCGCAAAGTGATCCTCTCCACCAACATCGCAGAAACCTCCATCACCATCGCGGGGATAAAATTTGTTGTGGACACAGGCATGGTCAAAGCCAAGAAGTACAGCCCTGGTGAGGAATTCTGAGGAGGAACAGGGCCAAGATTGGGTTTGGGTTTGTAGAAGTTACTGGAGGCCATAAGCCCCACTGAAAGAGGATTTCAAACGCCCTCCGTGCTGTTTAAATTAAGGTCCCAAGTTCTGGGTGTGGGGTTTGGGGGTGTTTTTATGGGTTTTTTTGAGTATCAGCCATGAGGGGGTAAAAAATCTGTCCAATGTGACTCTTCTCTTCATGGACACAGCATGGGATAGTTCACTGTGCTTCAGGGTGCTGAACCAAGTGAGCTCTGAGCCGTATTTGAATGGCAAACCCTGGGAATTCTTACTGCTAATCCTCCATGTTTTCCAAAGCTGTGCCTAACACAGCACTGACTGAGGTGATGCTTTTCCATGCCCAGACACTGGCCTGGAAGTGCTGGCAGTGCAGCAGGTGTCCAAGGCCCAGGCTTGGCAGCGCACGGGGAGAGCAGGGAGACAGGAGAGCGGGATCTGCTACCGGCTCTACACCGAGGAGGACTTCGAGAAGTTCCATGAGATGACAACACCTGAGATACAGAGGTGAGGGCAGAACCTTCACACTCCTTGCCACACCTCTTGTACAGCTGGAGCTGTGGGAAGAACTGAGCAGCAGAACTGGATCTAGGGACTGATGGGGTGACTTAGGGAAAGTAGAAGTGTGGGGACTAAACAGAAAAACTGGGAAATGTTTGCTCAGGGTGGGCAGTTGGGCACTGAGTCTCTATAAACACATAAGGCAATAGTTCTCCTGACTGTCCTCCAGATCTTGGACTTACCTCTTCCTGGTTCAGGAAGTAAGGCTTCACCAGCAGCATCAGGCTAGTCTCTGTCAAGCTGCAGCACAGGTCTGAGTCTCTATCTCAGCTTCTATGAAAAAAAGAATAAAAGAAGGGAAGTAGGTCAGTTGTTTTTTCTGCCTATGCAGGTGTAATCTGGCCAGTGTGGTGCTTCAGCTCCTGGCCCTGAAGATTCCCAACGTGCTGACCTTTGACTTCATGTCCAAACCATCTCCTGGTAAGTGGCTACAAAGGCAGCCTTGGGGAAAAAGAGCAGGAAGCAGTCTTGAGTCATAAAGCACATGAAGGTGTACCCTGACTGCCAAGGGAAGGCAGAGTAAATTGGGAAAGGTGCTTGTAGTCCTGGATAGAGGAGGATAAACCACATTTTGGGACCCCGATTTCTCTAAATGGAAAGTGTTTGTCCTTGTGGCCAGGGGAGGGAGGCAGTGATGGAACCAGCTGATCCTTCACATCCCTCAGTGGGGGGCAGAAGGCCTCACAGCCAAATGTCCTTGTTTTGGCAGATGCTATTCAAGCAGCAATTGATCAGCTGGACCTGCTGGGAGCTGTGACACAAAAGGAAGGTCAGCTTGTCCTGACCCCCCTGGGAAAGAAAATGGCAGCCTTTCCACTGGATCCAAAGTTCTCCAAGGTAAAAACTGCAGAAAAATTAACTTTTTTTAATCTCATGTACTCACCTCTGTACCGTTGGTGTTTCTCTTTCAAACTCCTTAAACAAGGTGTGAAATTTGGGGTGTTTGCAGCTGTAATGGTATATTTGCTGTACATTAATGTACATAATTCACAGCCCTTGTGCTGGATTGCTTGTCATTTGTTGTTTAATTCAGGGAAGTTTTTTAAAAAAGAATTTCTTTCCTCTGGCACCTCTGAAGGTGAACAAGACAAATTTCTTTGCAATTTTCAGGATTGTTTAGCAGGTCCATGATGTCTCTGTTGCTGTAGTTGGTGTCAGTCACTGTGTTTGTACTGGTTATGCACTGGTCAGTCCCAGGAAGGAGCCTGGCAGCTGCTGTTTAAGGTGCTGGGTGAGCCCATCTGTTCCTAGGCCCAGATGTTTATGAGATTGTCCTCAGCAATGTTTGGTCAAGTCCCTGGGCTGCCAGGGAGCAGAAAGATCTGCCCAGCTGAAGTGGATCTGGTGGACCAAAGATGATTTTTGTTGTATCTGTGCAGGCCATCCTCGTGTCCCCCAAGTTCCACTGCGCAGAGGAGATCCTGACCATCGTGTCCCTGTTATCGGTGGACAGTGTCCTGCACAACCCCCCTGCCCAGCGGGATGAGGTGCAGGCTGTCAGGAAGAAATTCATCTCCAGTGAGGGAGATCATCTGACCCTGCTCAACGTGTACAGGGCCTACAAGAACGTCAATGGGCACAAGGTGGGATGATCTGAGGGTGCCAGGGCTGTCTGAGCTCGTGGGGTGAGGAGTTTTTAGCCCAGAGCAGAGTGACACCTGCATCTTCCATGGCTGGTGCCACAGGCATCCTCCAACGCAGGGAGAAAGGAGGGCTCATCCTTTGCAACTGGGGAACGGAGGGAAGTTCAGGTAGCAAAGGTTCCTACAGAAAGCTCTAGCAAAGCTGGTCATCAAAACTCTGTGGGGCCAGTTCTGTAATCACAGCCAGGTCTCTTCCTTCCCTGGTTCCAGCTGGAAACAGGAGAGAGTGGGAGAGTGTTGAGACTTGATGGTAAATACCTGGACATGCTCTGTGACAGGATTCATTGGAAAAACACTGAGCATATATAAAAGCAGATTTGGATTTATCCTACCCTATCAACCCCGCAGATAGATTTGTGGATCTGTGAACTCATGCACCCCATTCCTTGCAGCACCTGTCATTCTTACCTGATTTGTTTTCACCACCTGTGGGATAGCAAGTGCTGTTCTGCAGCACGTGGTGGCCTTGCAGAGCAACTCTGAGGGGCAAAAGAGCCACCACATGCTGTTTCTTAGCACTGTGGGGGGAAGCTAGACATTGAGGAGTAAAAGGGGGATAGAAATATGACCAGGAAAGGGGGTCAGCACCTTTTCTCTGAGGCAGATAGTAAGGGGGCTTCTGCTTTTCATGGTATCCAAAGGCTGTCATTCTCCTGGGGTGAAGAAATATTGCCTTCCAACTCCTGGTGTCTCTGCTGCAGGGATGGTGCAGAGAGAACTTTATCAATGGCAGGAACATGAAGCTGATGGCAGAAGTCAGAGCTCAGCTCAGGGACATTTGTGTAAAGGTAACTTACTGCCATATTCTATTTCTCTGTTTTACCTGATGATATTTTCCTGTTTGTCCCCAAACTGATGTTACTGTGCACCAAGTCCCAGGAGTGAGAAGATGTGGGGTTGTTTTCAGTCTCCTATGAATAGCTGGGTAAAATTCCTGACTGTGCAGTTACATCCCAAAATCTTAAAGCTGCAGGGCTTAGTGGGTCAAAGAGAAATGGGAACCTCTGAGAAGGCTTCTCAGGGAGGGGACAGGTTTTGCTAAGGGTTTTTCCTGCTCTAGTGCAGGTGAGACTGTGCTGTGTGTGCCCCAGAGTGCTGTCAGCCTCGGCAACCTGTGCTGGCTCTCTTCTTCATGGAGTCAGGCATTCAGTGTGGCACCAGCTTCCCCTCAGCGCTGTTCCTGCTGGGCACAGCTTAGGAGCTGCTGCTGAACCCCTGGCAGTCTGTAGTGACATGGGAGCCACCATCTGGGGCATCATTTGTGAGTGCTGGTTGGCCTAAAACTCACTTCCAGAAGGAGAGCGACGACCCATTTTGTTGGCTCTTGGTCTGGGTTAGCCTAGCATCCCCTCGAGCTGAATTCCCAGTGGTCCCCAGGCATTCTGACACAGGAAAATCCCCCAGGATTCCTGAAGAGAGCCCAGTGAAACGAGGCTGCGTCCCCACAAGGGTGCAGGTTGTGCTTGCTCACTCCCGTGTCTCCCAGCTGTCGATGCCGCTCGAGTCCTCGCGCGGGGACACCGCGAGCGTCCGGCGCTGCCTGGCTCACAGCCTGTTCATGAACGCGGCCGAGCTGCGGCCCGACGGCACCTACGGCACCGTGGACTCGCACCAGGTGGTGGCCATCCACCCGTCCTCGGTGCTGTTCCAGTGCAAGCCGGCCTGCGTGGTGTACAACGGGCTGCTGCGCACCAACAAGTGCTACATGCGCGACCTGTGCGTGGTGGACGCCGAGTGGCTGCACGAGGCCGCGCCCGACTACTTCCGCAGGAAGCTCCGGACGGCCAACAACTGATCCCTGGATGTTGGATCAGCTGGCTTAGGGGGTTCAGCTTCACCTTAAAAGACTTATTTTTTTAATGAATATATGTATAACCATGTTTTATATAGGCAGGATAATTTACGTGTGCTTAAGGAAGGGGGATGGGTATTTATTGAGATTGGATTTATATGTTTTTTCCAGAATAAAGAAGTGATGGTGAAAATCCAAATCCTGTGTGTTGTTTTGTGAGGCATAGAATAAATAATCATGGGATAGTCCAGGACCAGTCCTGGTGTTTTCAGTTCTCATGGGAGTGTGTTCACTGTCAGCAGTCTGGGCTTAAAGCTAAGATGTGAAGGTGGCACAGTGAATCTGTGCTTCTTGTGCAGAGTGGACTCTGCCATTTACATGTGCGGTGCTCAGACACCTGCGTGGAGTGGGGAGTTAAAATTCTAGTCCTTTGATGGGGTGGTATCAGTCTGATGGGGTGCTGTAGATGCTCTCCTTGTCCAGCCTGGCAGTGAGCAGCAAATGGGCCTTCTGTGCTTCTCCTCAATAGTGGGCACTAGTGCCAGCTTTTGGACAAAGGCAAGGGTTGCTGCCAGGAAACATTGCCTTAGTCAGTCTTTCCTCTAAAATACCCATTGCTCAAGGAGCAAAAAAAACCCCAAACATTCTTTTTTTCTTTTTCTGAGACTGCCATGCTCTGGCCTGAACACTGGCAGTCCTAATTAGGAGGGGGATGATGACTGGGATAAAACCTGTCCCTGTCTCCCACATTCCTAAAGCTCCCTTTGCGCCTACACCCGCGAAGGGGCCGGCACGGCTGCTCTGTCTATGCCATACCTGCCCATTCCATTGTCAGGGATGCCAGGAACCAGACACCCCGTTGGCACTCTCCGTCCTGCCGGGGCCGGGACTCGACCCCGCGCATCGGCCGAGGCGGGACNACGGAGTGTGGCCGCCCTTGGGAGGGCGCGGGGCGGACGCGTGCGCTGCACCCCCCTCCGTCCTGGGAAGCACGTGGGGAGGGGGGCTTTCCCTACTCCCCCCTCTTTCCCTCACCCTCTCTTTCCCTAAACCAACTCCACCTTTCCCTAATCCCCGTTTTCCCTAAACCACCTATTTTGCTAAACTCCGTCATCCCCTAAGCCCCTTTTCCTCTACACACCCTTCTCTATCCCCTTTCCCTACTCCCCCTTCTCTAACCTCCTTTTTCACAACTCCCTTTTCCCCTAACCCCATTTTTTTCAAACCCCCGTTTTCCCAAACGGCCTTTTCCTACCTCTCCTTCCCTTAACCCCACCCCCCCCTTTCCTTAACCCTCCGTTTTCTTACCTCACCTTTTCTTACTCTTCTCTTTTCTTACCCCCCTTTCCCTAACTGTCCTTTTGTTGTTTTCCAACCCTCCTTTCACCACCACCCCTTCCCCTCCCATCCCCTTTCCCTGAACTCACCCCCCTTTCCTTGATTCCCCCCCTCTCCCTAACCCTCCCTTTCCCTAACCCCGTTCTCTTTCCCCGCCAGGAGACAAAGCCTTTGCGCAGTTCCTGACGGATGAGATCAAGGAAGAGAAGAAGATCCAGAAGCACAAGTCCCTGCCCAAGGTGTCCGGGGGGTGGGAGCTGGAGGTCCATGGCACGGAGGCCAAGCTGGTGCGGAAGATCGCGGGGGAGAAGTAAGTGGGGTCTGGGAAGGGTCCCCAGCACCTCGGGGTGGGTGGGTCACAGTGACCAGGCTTCTCCACGTGCTCATGCCCCAAACTGCACAGGGCAGAGGCTCTTTATTTTACCACTTTGGGCCAAAGGCGCTTTTTTCGCAGCAGTTTGTTACTGTATTTTGTGTTACAAAGTTTCACGTGGTCTTCCTGCTTTAAAAAGAACAGTTGAGTAAAACTCCAAGAAGTGAGAGCACTTGGAGGGAGCAGCTTCTCTCAGGTGTGTCTTTAACTGCAGCACCTGGTTTTGTTCGCACTGTGTGAATTCTGAACGAGGGCTTAAAAGACCCATTTCGATGGGCATTTTTTGGGCGTGTTCAAACAAATTGTTTCTGTTTCTTTCGCAGGATAACGGTTACATTCAACATCAATAACAGCATTCCACCCTCGGCTGAAGAAGACACTCAGGAGCAGCAGAAGCCTGATGAGCAGGAGGTAACTTAGCCTTGATGTGCATTTAATGTTGGTGACACAGAGGGAAGTTGGAATCTTGTCTTAGGGAAGCTGGAGCCTTGCCCTCAAGTGTTGGGGCTTTTTCTCCCCCTTACTTGATATTTGGGAGCATTAAGTCACAAAATGCAGATTTTCCAGGGCTGCCTGTCCCCTAGCTGTGACCTTCCTCTCTGCTGCAGAAAGGCAGAGCGGGGTGGGAGGGCTCTATGACGAGAAATTAGAGGAATTCTGAGACTTTCTAGCACCTTCTAGTACCAAAAGGGGCTACAGGAGAGTGGGAGAGGGAAACTTTGGGGAATGGAGTGACAGGTTAAGAGGGGGGTGGCTTTTAACTGACAAGGAGTGGGGATAGATTAGATATTGGGAGAGATTGTTCCCTGTGAGGGTGGGGAGGCCCTGGCACAGGGTGCCCAGAGAAGCTGTGGCTGCCCCATCCCTGGAAGTGCCATAGACCAGGTTGGATGGGACTTGGAGCAACCTGGGATAGAGGAAGGTGTCAGGGAATACCCAGTGCTGGATGGGCTGTGTTGCTGGGCTGTGCTGTGATTGCTTTGGCTGCTGTTCAGATTCCAGTGCTGATGCAACTGTTCTCTTACTTAGCCTGAACTTACATCAACTCCAAACTTTGTTGTGGAAGTAATAAAAGATGATACAAAACAGACACTTGTGCTTGACTGCCATTACCCTGAAGATGAAGTGAGTATCACTGTGCCCCTGTTGGATTTAACTGCTCTTTGTTATCTCTTGCTTTTCTGAATCTCCACAATATCCAGTCTCCTCTTATTTCCTTATTTTTCTTAATCACTAAAAAAAGGCTTTATGTTTGCAAGAACAGTGGGGAGGAAATGTTCCATGGCATTCCTCACATCCTGCCCTGCAATTTCTGATCAGCTGCTTATTGGGCTGTTTATAGAATTACAGTAGAGAAGTAGAGATTAAAAAAAGGAGGGGAGAAAATAAAATTGAGAGTTTTTGCTCACACTGGTATGTGTGGTTTATTCTGTAAATGTTAGGAGATGTTTAACAGACACTAAATGTTAGGAGATGTTTAACAGCCACTCCTAAGACAGACATGGGAAGACATATTTAGAACCATAGAGAAGAGGTTTTTCATATATTTGTAAAATTCAGGCTGCTGATTTACATCAGGTCCCTTCTGGCAGCACAACCTTAGAGGATTTCCTGTGTTCTGTGCATGTCTGTGCTTGTCCTCACAGGCACAGCTTGTCTGGCCTCGGGGCTGTTCCTGAGGTATTCCCAGCCTGGGGATGAGCTGGCTGAGCGTGCCCACTAATTGGAGCTAATTGCACGTCTTGCATCTGTTTCCCTGTCTCAGATTGGACAGGAAGGAGAGGAAGAAAGTGATATTTTCACAATTCGGGAGGTCAGCTTCCAGCCCACGGGAGAAGCCGACTGGAAGGACACCAACTACACCCTCAACACGGATTCCCTTGACTGGGTAGGTGCTGCTAAAGGCCACAGAGGGCACTCAGCTCACCTCACCTGGCTGTCCCTCTGCTCCTGGCTTGGGAATTAAACCTCTCTGGATATCTGAGGCAGCGATTGCCCCTGCTCTGCCTCTGAGCTGGTGGTTCTGCTGCAGACCGAGGGTGTTTCGTGGTCCCAGGGTCGTGCAGTGTTGGTGGCATTACCAGGAATCAGGACAGCCAGGTGGAACTTCTTCCTTTCCAGGGTTTACAGGCTGATTTCCCAGCGGGGAATCGCACTCTGGAGATGCTTTGACTGTTGTTAAACATCTTTTGATCTGTGTGTTTAACAATGTAGCTTATCAGATACCATGTCTAGATAAAGGCATCTGAGTGTGGTAGCTGATAAAATACATTGTGTCCTGGTTTTCCAGGTCTGTGTTGTTACAGTTGTAACACTAAAAATAGGCACAAGAATCTGTGTTCTTCTCTTTTATTTTCAATGCCAGGCTTTCAGAAGCTTCAGTTTTTAGTTTAAGGCTGTCATATGTTTAAAACTGAAAGTAGAAGTAAGTTCTAGAGTGTATCGCCTTGAGAAACACTCATGTTAAAATTGCTCAGTGTGCTGTAGAACATCCCACACTGATTATTCTTTTTTTCCCCTCTCTGTCTTAAGACTGGGAATTAATTAAAAATGTGTATGAAAAGGAAAAAGCAAAGTTCATGACTGTAATAGACTTAAGCCTTTCAAACAAACTTGTACATCAGATACCTTTCCAAAGCGTTAAACAGTTCACCCCTGAGTAGAGGGGATGGGCAGAGCTTGGCCTGTGTCATCCTTGACAGACTTCCCCTGATGACTCCCACAGTCTGGGGATCATCGCCAGGGTGCAGCTCATTTGTAGTGTTGGGTTTGGGTTTTTATTACATCTTCCATGGTCCTTTCCATCCAAATGTTTCACCCACGGTCAGGCCTGCCCTCCTGTGGGAGCTGGGTCTGATTTTCCTGGGAGAAAGTGCCAGTTGCCAGGGGACATTTTAATGCACCCCCTTACCCAGGTATGTTCCACTAAGGGAGTTTTCTGTTCCTTGCTCCAGGCTCTCTACGATCACTTGATGGATTTCCTGGCTGACCGAGGAGTGGACAACACCTTTGCTGACGAGTTAATAGAGCTCAGCACTGCCCTGGAGCACCAGGAGTACATTAAATTCCTTGAAGACCTTAAAAGCTTTGTCAAATGTCAGTAGGTCAGGCTAGGAAACTTATCCTCAAGTGTGGGTATTCCACAGTGCTGCTTCATCCAGCAATACCCAAATATATCTTCACAGTGGATACAGAGAATAAGTAACTTGGAAGGTGGAGAATGGGAGAACAAGGATTCTCACTTGGATTTGGGGATGTGCAGTGATGGTGCAGCCCCGATCAAGTTCTCTGACGCTACGGGCCAGAATTGCCTTGCCCTGCGTGGAGGGTTTGTACAATTAAGAATGAATGTGGAGAATAAAAACTGTTCAACATATCACTGAAAAGGGTGGTTTCTCTTCTTCCTGCCGCACCAGAGCTGCCATGAAAGTGAGGGCAGTGTTTGTCTGTGCCAGAGCTGCTCAGAGTCATTGGGGTAGTGATGGTTGCTGATGGCAGAAGCACTTCCACTTAAACTGGTGCCTCCAATTGTTGCCTGAAGGCTTTAAGTTTATTTAAGCTTAGTTAGTTAGTTAGTTAATTTGAGGTTTAAGTTTATTTAAGCTCACAGAGAAAGCTGAAGTCCAACATGAGCTGTGAGATCACTGATGCAGCATTAAAGACAACACCAAGGCCAAAATAAACTAAATATATTTATTTCAAAACATGTCCTGTGTGATTAAAAGTGCAGGTCAAGGCAATATTACTGCCTTTTGAAGTGTCTTTTTGACACAGCAGTTAGAAGTATGTACACAAGAGTCCTAGCAGCTCTGGGTGAAGTTTAGTATTGAAGTCTTCCAGAAGTAAAGCAGCAGCTGAATCAACTTAGAAGAGAATTGTCCAGGAGTCACAGACCTTCACAAAAAAGTTGAACAGGGAACCTGTGTTAATGTTAAAAGTTCAAAACTACTTGAACAGGAAAAACTACTGATTAGGAAAATTCACAAAAAAAAATTTGTTGAGCACTGGCAGAGGCTGCCCAGGGCAGTGGTGGAGTCACCATCCCTGGAGAGATTTAAAAGACTTATAGATGTGGCCTTGGCAGTCCTGGGGGAATGACTGGACTTGATCTTAGGGGTATTTTCCAACTTAAACAATTCCATGGCTCTATTTGAAATGCTCTGCCCCTAACACTGTCCTCACACTGGTTTTACATAGTAAAGAAAGTACCAGCTCTACTTGAGCCAAAGGGCTGCTGTGTGTTCTCTGAGACACCTGCATGAAGCTTTTGAGGAGGCTTAAACAAGTAATTTTTAAAACATTTCTTCAAGAACCACTTATCTGAACAGATGGTACACACAAGACTTAGAAGTTGTTGGCTGAAGTTAGGGCACTAAATTTCACAGGTCTTTGAAAGACTCCCTAATCCAGCAGTTAAAGGTGTGTACTTTGGAACTTCTCTTTTATGGTTACTGGTGGCCAAGGGTAAAGCCATTTCCAAGGAATTTTGTGAAAAAACAGCCACACAAACCCCCGGGATCAATGGACTTGTGGTTTCTGCCCACGTAACTGAGACATGGATCCAAGCAGGGATCCTTTCCAGGAACCTGACATTTACACTCACCGGGCAGCTCATGAGCAGACTGGCTTCCTCCTCCATGCCAGTGGTGACGGTGAACTCGGGGCTGTGCAAGCACCTCTGACTGTGCTCTGTCAAGGTGCTTTCCAGAAGTGACCGAAGCTTCCCTTCTGTCATATCCTGAGCATAATTGATTAAAAGTCAGCTAAAGTTCAGCAGCAGAGGTCCCACACACAACATGTCACAGTGCAGCTTACCTGAGTGCTGATGTACAATCCACACTGGCAACAAACCAAGTGAGCCTTCACAGTCAGATTATTCCTGGCAAGAGTAAACAATGAGCACCATGACAACCAGAACAAGAGTACCAAAAAAACCAAAACACCAAAAAAACCAAAAAACACAAAAAACAACCCAAGAAACCCCAAACATCCTCCCCACCCCCCATTAGATTTAGATCATTGCTCAGGCATTTTTAATTTGTTGAAATGAACAGCAGCCTCTCTCCACCTATTTCTAAGCCCAAACTGCTGTAGGGGAGTGGGGAATGACTCCAATGCCAAGGGCTTTCTTACTTCCTACATACTGGGCAGATGACCCTGTCAGTGGCATCCAGGCCGTCGAGCATGGCGTTGAGACATTCCTCATCGAAGCGCAGGCTCCGCTCATACTCCTCGATAACTGACTGCTCTGCAACAGCACAGCACAGCAAAAACACCCTCAGGGACTGCTGGGCAGCACAGGCAAAGCTGCTGGGCAGATGCAGGCTGGGTTGGACATGAGTTTCTAAGAACTTTAATTCCTTTGAGTCAGATTTCTACACTTGGTGAAATCATTCCTGCTAATCCAGTTTTTCTTACGGCTCAGCTGGTCTCACATGGGTCTTTCTACTTTCCAACCAGCACTTTAGAAACATTCTGAATTGATTTATAAAGGTTCCTAGAGCTCACAGGCATCTCAGTCCTGTTTCTCTGGCCTTTCTCACAGACCTTAAAATGCCACTTAAACTCTTAAAACTGTGAGGTCTCAATACCTCAAAGCCTCAACATCAAGATTTCTAAGGAGGCTCTTCCCCTATATCACGTGGTTTGCAAGAACCAAGGAGCACAGCCTCAGCTACTCTGCATTACTAGGAAGTCGGGAATATTACACATCAAGGAGTCAGAAAATGTGTAAAGGTCTTACCTTGCAAGATCAGTTCTTGCTGGATCTCTTCCAGCACTGCCAGCTCATCAGGGTCCTCCAGCATCTGAAAGGTGAATCAGTCAGTGATCCTCCCATTCCAGCTCTCTCACTTCCAGCACCTGACTGAGCTGTCACAGCAACATAAATTCACTGTTACTCTCCTGTCTAGTAAATCCCTGTATTTGCAAACCCATGCACTGTGGGAAGCAAGCTGTACTATAATCATATGTGCAAAGCCAGCCAGAATGGATCCAAGCACAGCCTGTCCAAAAATTTGCTTTTTAAGGCGTTCAGGTTTCATTCCCATTCTCAGGAGAGGGAAGTGACAGACCAGCTATAAAAAGCACAGATGAGCAAACCAACCCTTTGCTGTGATCCACAGGCTGTTTGTGCAGGAAATAAGGAAGTTACCCACTCATAGGCCCAAAGGCACTTTCACAGCTCAACACCCTGCTGAGCTGTGGAACTGGGGAACCCTGTCATCTCCAGTGAGAGGCTGAAGTCAGACCCGCAGGGATTTGTATTTGACACCATTCTATCACATAAGCGGTATTGATGTCGGGGACCCAGCGCTGACCTGCTCCATGGGCTCCTCTCCACGGAGGCCGGGCAGCCTGTCCCGCAGCTCCTGCCATTCCTGCTCCATCACCTCCTGCACCAGCAGCGCGCCCGGGGCCGCCCCGCACGCCCCATCCCCGGCCTGGCGGTACCGGTCCAGCAGCTTGGCCCGGCTGCTCCTCAGCCGCTCCATGCAGCGCTGGGGAGAGGGGAGAGCGTCAGCGCCGGCTCGGGCGGGACACGGGGGGATGCCGGGGGACCCAGGGGGGAGAGACACCGCGGAGGGAGTGTGCCCCAGGGAGCCGAGACACCGGCAGTCCCTGAGGGGGGCCACGGGGGAGGGTGGGGTGCTAGAGGGCGGGATGGGGGGAGGCACCGGGGAGCACCACACGGGGGCAGGGGGTGGGAGACGGTGGGGCCGGCCATATCCCGGAGGGGCTGCAGAGGAGTT